>NW_019104855.1:63648-83959 GCF_001995035.1 Momordica charantia | reverse complement strand
ATAGTCATTCAAAAAAGTTGTCTTGACATCCATTTGTCATATCTCATAGTTATAATATGTGGCAATGACTAAGAGAATACGGATAGACTTCAACATGGCAACAGTGGAGAAAGTTTCTTAATTATCAACTCCCTCTTGTTAGGTATAACCATTTGTCGATATAAATACTTTATTTTCCTTAGGATCGAAGAAGTAACCACCTATCGTTTCTTTGGGATAACCTACAAATAGACATACCTTTGAATGAGGTTCCAATTTCTTTGGGTTCGTCACAAGCACATGTGCTGGACAACCCCAAACTCTGAAGTGTCTTAAACTAGGTTTAAGACCTCTCCAAAGTTCAAATGGTGTTTTGGAAACACTATTTGATGGAACATTGTTCAGGATATAAACTGCAGTGTCCACTCTATAACCCCAGAACGAGTCAGGCAATCGAGTATAGCTCATCATTGACTGAACCATTTTTAATAGGGTTCTGTTTCTCTTTTACGACACACCATTTTGTTGTGGTGTACCAGGTGCTGAGAGTTGGAAAGCGATTCCGTGTTCTATCATATAGTCTTGAAATCTTAAGTCCACGTACCAACCACCACGATCTGGTCGAAGTATTTTAATAGACTTACCCAATGAATTTTCAACTTCAATCTTATACTCTTTGAACTTTTCCAGAGCTTCAGACTTATGTTGCATTAGGTAAAGATACCCAAATCTTAAATAATCATATATGAAAGAGATGAAATATTCATACTCTCATCGAGCTCGAACATTCATCGGACCACAAAGGTCTGGATGTACAGGTTCTAAAGATTCTTTGGCTCTATAACCCTTTCCCGTAAAGGATCTTTTAGTCATTTTACCCTCAACGCATGATTCACATACTAGTAAAGAATTGTCGTCTAACTCACTCAGGATACCGCTCTTAACTAGCTAGTTTCTCAATCCTATTGAGATTAGTCTGGTCAAGCCTGAGGTGCCAAAGATGGACATTTTATTTAGGATAAACTTTTTGTCTTTTAGTTTGAGTTTTAGCATTTTTAAATAGCTCAGTATTTAAAATTGCTTTAGTTACGGTTTATCTTAGCACATATAAGTTATTTTTTAATTTGGCAGAACAAYTGTTAACACTGTTTCTATAAATGAGCACTTCATTTAACGAGAAATAAACAGAATACAATTGTTCTAATTGACAAGAAATTGAAATCAAGTTCCTCYTAATTTTAAGAACAACATATACATTATCTAATAAAATATATGATTTATTGGCTAAAAACAACTTAAGCTCTCTTACTGCCACAGTTGAGACAACTTCTCCAGTTTCGACTTTGAGAGTCATTTCTCCGACTTCAAGCTGCCTCCAGGAACTAATTCCCTGAAATGAAAAACAAACATGGATAGTGGCTCCTAAATCTAATATCCAGGAGGAGTCATCATTCTCCACTAAATATGTTCCCAAGACAAGTAAATCGAATTTACCTTCACTGGCTTTCTTCTTTTCAGTCAGATATTTCRGGCAGTTACAATTCCAATGCCCGTCCACATTGCAGTGGATACACTTTCCCTTGTCTGCAACTTTGGCATTGCCTTTCTTAGCAGAGGCAGCAGCAGAGTCAGGTTTAGGTCCCTTACCAGCAACCTTCTTCTTCTTGAAAGTCCTACTTCCAAAAGAAGAGGACGCAGACTTAGTTCCAAAAGTCAAACCTTGGTGGAACCTTTTGGAGGTGGCAACAGTTCGCCTCCCCCTCCTTATCCCTTCTTTTTCGTAAGTGACTCGTAGGTCTATATCTCGTTTAAGAGCGTGGTAAGAGTGTACTCCAGCTTATTCATAACCATATTTATGCGAAATTGTAGGAAACTCTTCGAAAGAGATTCCAGAATGAAGTTGACTTGACTCTGCTCGTCTATGACAGCCCTATTCGTCTCTGCCACATTCAAGTGGACCATCAGGTTGAGAACGTGTTCTCGCACTTACGAGCCCTCCTTCATACGGGAGTTATAGATGAACTTAAAGGCTTCATGTCGAGCTTTTGAGGACGGTTGTCCAAACATGCTCTACAGTGAGTCCATGATCTTCTTGGCGGTGACCATGTTCTCGTGCTTCTTGGCAAGCACATGAGATATGATGGCCAAGATGTAGACCTTGGCCTTGTCGTTGGCCTTGATCCAGCGATCGTAGGCGTTGTGCACCGCCACAATGGCGTTGGTGCAGGAGCTTGATAACATTCCTCTTACAAAACGAACCTAAAATCATCTATCACGGTATAATGTTTAGGCTTGATTTCCATTGTTTATAATTCTCGCTATTAAGATTTTCGGCGGATAAGAGAGCAATAATAGAATTCGACATGCTGATGAAACAAACCTATATCAGTTTCATGCATTATATACTTTTAACTCAATCATATTTTAGCAAAAGTAATCAAGGACCCTAACAAAATTGTTTAGCAATGACGCTTCAGTGATTTAGAGCAATAGCTACCGTAGAGCAAACAGCTACTCCTTCACTGAATTGAGACGTTCTCAACTAAATCTTATACTAGAATAACTCTTATTCCTATAATCATTAGTCACTGTTTATTTGGTCAGGAAATTGCTAACTAGCTTAAAAATACTCTGTAAGTGTGACCCACCATTTTCAGACCTCGAAGGTCTGCCCCAATAATCCCGCTGTAGGGAAGGAAAATATTGGAGCAAAACCTAAGAAACCCTTATCCATTTATGGAGTTTACCTTGGTTTCGATTYCATACAATGGACCCTTTATARGGATSATCGCACCAGGGTGACACTTCAGGTCATGTATGAAATCTCACGATGCAAACCAATGGTGGAACCGTAGGATGTGTTGTCACACGTYCTTMTYCCACTTACTATGAATACTATYTCYATTCACCTCGATATTRAATCATACAAACACCTTCTRTAGGGATGYCGTGCCCAGGGCGACACGAGGCCGAGCATGGAACTMACAGTGTGAACTTTAAGGAGAAACGTGAGAAAAAAGATATGTCATATATCCCCTRTATATCAAAATATACRTAGAATATTACATATTCYCTTTTCTYCCACTTAGTCTAAGACGTATATTACTTAGGTAAATTTCRGTTAAGTGAAATTAACTAAGTGAATTTTTAGTCGRYCCAATATAATTATATATATTAGTAGTTGTATACTAATCTTTTAGTTTATTGAACGTTTTAATAAACTAATGACATTATTGTATGCATATAAAATATTGACTAATTCAACCCCCARGTCGGTTCCCARGTAGAGATGTTCYYTAATGGTCARCTTAAGTACCTCAACCTAGACAAAACCTTGCTTAGATAGGGTTYYCTTATAGGCAATATTTTATATTTAGTYTTTTATTATTTCATTTTAAATCTAGTTAAAACAAAATWAAAKACTATCCCCTAATCATATTAGAAGATATAACATAAGTTCTAATTWATTTTAAACYCACTTAAAATTAATTAACTTAGACCCTATGTTTGCATGCAACTCTTTATTATCGATTTTAATTTCTATCTACCAAAMTTTTATAAMTCTTATCRAWTTSRAGAAATTAAACTTATAATCATGCATTGACGACATACATTAATTAACAATTATATTAACTAAAGTAATGTYAYGCTCAATGCAACTTTATTTTCATCTTATTAATACAACACTTGTATTARATAATTATGAAAATAAAAACAAGCATCCATACATTATAACAATTATAACTATATGATGCATGAATATACATACATATAATATATCAAATATACATATGATGCATGTATCYTATGGTGGGATTTTTAAAACTATATGTCATACATTATGCAATATACATTYAATTAAAATATACGTTCAAAAYGCATAAAACAATTAAATAAGCATCATATTGGACTTSGTTTTGGCGTCCTAAAAGCATATTAAATTAATATAATCGTGATTATATTAATTTAATATAAGAAAAACGGGAAAAAAAATAAAAACAAAAAAATTCAATTGATGTAATTCAAGACATCTGCTTCGACAGGGTAGCACTAGACACTCTGGACAATGTACCAACATCGTATCTATTAATCTAATCCATAGGTATCTAAGTAACGTTTAAACGTGAATTTTTTTTTAGATTTATAGCTTCGGCTCTTCTCCTTCAATATAGAAAATTATGCTAAATCGTGCCCAAAACCTCCGAATTCATCCAGCTGGTACGACACGGACTACACAATGATTTACAACATTAAATGCCCAAAAACGCCGAGCCCTTTACATTGATCAAATCAAACGAATTTGTAAATCTAAATGTCAAAATCAACAAATCCAATTGCAAATCCATAAACCTTAAATATCAGAATGTAGAAGAAAACCACCATATTCTGTGCAAAATTTCAACAGAAAATTCAGAACGAAAAACCGCGCTTGGRTACCAATTCAAGGGAATGTGACTCCCAGAGCGGAAGCAAAAGAACRCATTTTTGAATTTCTTATGAAATTTAAAACACAGAAAAATATAAAGTAGGGAAGATTGATAGAAAAATATAAAGCAGGGAAGATTGATAGATTTTACCTTTAAAGACTCTTCTTCATGTAATCCCAATGAGACAATACCACTTGATCTTCCTTGCTATGTCTCTCGATGGAGAATCCAGATTGTAGGAACCAATTTCAAGGGATTAAGAAAGTAAGAGAGTTATAGATTTTTAGCCTTTAACACTTAATCCTTTAGAGTTGAGCTTACTATTATGTTTATAGGGAGAGAAAATCCTAAGACCATCAGGATATATTATCCTTTTGGATATAGAATATCTTCTCTTGGATCTAGGGGAAATCCTAAGACCATCAGGATATCTTATTCTTTTTATTTAATTAATAATAAACTAAATCAATTAACAATTAATTAATTTATTTAATAAATTTAATTACTAATTATTAATCTAATTAATAATTAATTAATTTAAATCCAAATATTAATTAAATAAATAATTAATTAACAATTAATTATTGGGGCAGTTACAAATATAGCAAAAAAATTTAAGGAAATAACAAATTTAGCATCTACATTTTAGATTTGTAAATATAGCAAAATTTTTAGAAAAAACGAAGGTCCAATAATAAAATGTCAAATTTATACTCGTAGCATTGATATACCAATGATATAGCACTGATATATATATATATATATATATATATATATATATATATATATATATATTTGATATATACTTGATATACATATGATTTACTATTGACATACAACTGATATATCATTGATATAACTATGATATCTACTAATATAACTTYTTATATGATTATATTATTTMCTATTTATTGATTTACAACTAATAYATATGTAATATATTATTGATATGTCTTTGATATACTACTGATATAATACTGATATACAATTGATTTACTTCTGATATATTTATGATATCTACCAATATAACTTCTGATATGGTTTACCACTGATATACGTTTGATATAACTATGATTTCTACTGATATAAGTTCTTATATGATTATATAATTTACCATTGATTTACCATGTTGATATAACACTTATATATCTGTGATATATACTTGATATGTGTTTAAGTTACCACTTATATAACTATGATATCTATTAATATAACTTCTCATTTGATTATATGATTTACCAATAGTATAACTTTGATGCATCTATGATATATACTTAATATGTCTCTAATTTACCATTGATATAACCATGATATCTAATATTGATGCATATGTGATCTACATCTGATGTATATCAGTGGCATATTATGCATGTCTAATATATTATTGATATTACAAATATATTTAGTATGCCACTGATATACATCAGATGTACATCAAATGTATATCAGAGATACATCGAATATATATCAGATAAGATATATATAGGTATATCATTACAAATATATTTAGTATATCATAAATTAAAGGTACATCAAATGTATATAAGATGTATAATACGTACATCTAATGTATATCAGAGATAGATCGATTATACATCAGATGTAGATCAGAAGTATATAAGAGATATATTGGATGTATATCAGATATACATCTATCGGACGTATATCAGATATACATCTATCAGACGTATATCAGATATACATCCATTAGGCATATATCAGATATACTTTCATCGGGCGTATATCAGATATACATCCATCGAGTGTATATCAGATATACATCGGGTGTATATCAGATATCATAAGGGTAAAACTAGAATAATAAAAATTTCGAAAATAAAAATTCAAATATTTTGCCATATTTGCAAAATACAAAAGTGGTTGACATTTCTGTAAATATATATAAAAGTTTAGCTACCCAATACAATTTCCCTTAATTATTTAACTTTGAATTAAATATCACATATTTAATTAAAACTAATATTCAAATGCATCTCTCTTGTATAACCTACAACTTTAATATGAATCCAATTCACATTAATTATTTGAATCCTATTCAAATATTTCTCTCATAACATATAGTTTAATGAATCTTTATTCAGAAATAAACTATATATATATATATATAATGTATCATAATATACGTTATATACATTCTATGATATATAATTTGAACATTTCAGTTTTACCCGTTGTGATTTCTCTCATAACATATAGTTTAATTTGATTCTTTATTAAAAAATAAACTATATATATAATGTATCATAATATACGTTGTATACATTCCCTGATATATAATTTGAACATTTCAAATTCTCTAAAAAACTTGATCCTCATTTTACCCATTGTGAGCTAGCAATGAGACATAATGGACCTACAGATCAAAAGCTCCAATGATATGAGATTAATCAGTTAAACTCATTAACCAATTTAATCAACATCTATTAACTGTGGGTCACTCCTCTAAAGACCCGCTGCTGCACTTTTCTCACTGCATAATATTTTTGTGTCCATGGATGTACGACCATTACTGACAAGTCAATCATTCACGGGTGCTCGTAACTATAGCTGTATCAAATTATCGTTTTACCTCTGAGTTACATCTTGCTCCTTAAATGCCACTACTTCTCTAATGAACAACCCAATTATGGTTCGACCAATAACTAGAAGTCCCTCTCCAGCCAGTAAGAGGGTGGGGCCCTTGTTCAAGTCTCGAAGTCAGCACTTAAGATAACACTCATCTACTTACCCTAAAGTCGGAAATGACATCTCGTGTAGTTATGTTCCCAGCTCCCTGCTAGGTCTCGTCCCCAAAATGGTAGGAATATTGAGTCGGCGACTCTGGCCATTCTCACCCATATAAATCAAAAGACGATCCCTTATAGGCGGAGTCCATAACTCTCTCAGGATTATTGAATTACCTGGTCATCCTATGAGATAGAAATCTATTGACTAACGGTGTTAGAGCCAATGATTAATTATTTCACAATTCAGTTTTATACAAACTCATTGTATCGGATACCTCCATTCGCGTGTCTCTACATGAACGACCTGGATAAAGTCGTTTGTAACTATTATAAAATAGGTCGTATCCATAACGTTACCCGGATAAGGTACCCAACATTATCTATGTACTATAGACCATTTAGGTTATTACTAGAACATTATCCACTTGTATATCGAATATATACTATATATCAAAAATATATATTGTATATTAAATATATATTGTATATCAAATATATACATTGTATATTAAATATACTGTATATCAATTATATACCACGTATCAAATATGTACATTGTATGTTAAATATATATTGTATATCAAATATATACTGTTCCAGTTACATTAAATAACCTTGGATCTTAGTTTATTGGAATACGAGTAATGCAAAGAAATAATAAGATATGTAATGCCCCAGGATTTTATATAACATCCTAGGCAACGCTAAATAATTCACCTGGCTAGCCTTAACTCTAAATACGCGATAAGCAATTCCCTGGGAAAATAATTTAAACGAAATAAAGCTTCGACTCCCATACGTTCTGTCAGAAATACAAATGTCACAAAACGTCAGGACTTCGCCCTCCGTAGGCAATTTAAAAACAGAAACATCTCACATCCGCCTCAGTGGCAAAAATTCATAAATAAATAAAACAAGCGTACACCTAAACTCCCACGACGACAGTGACGCGTTTACCAACAACATCCATAACAAATAAAGTAGTTCTAAAGAATACAAAATTTCCTCCGCGGTTCACACCTAGCAATAACATAAATCTCAATGCTACTCGTACCNTGTATCAAATTATCGTTTTACCTCTGAGTTACATCTTGCTCCTTAAATGCCACTACTTCTCTAATGAACAACCCAATTATGGTTCGACCAATAACCAGAAGTCCCTCTCCGGCCAGTAAGAGGGTGGGGCCCTTGTTCAAGTCTCGAAGTCAGCACTTAAGAGAACACTCATCTACTTACCCTAAAGTCGGGAATGACATCTTGTGTAGTTATGTTCCCAGCTCCCCGCTAGGTCTCGTCCCCAAAATGGTAGGAATATTGAGTCGGCGACTCTGGCCATTCTCACCCATATAAATCAAAAGACGATCCCTTATAGGCAGGAGTCCATAACTCTCTCAGGATTATTAAATTACCTGGTCATCTTATGAGATAGAAATCTATTGACTAACGGTGTTAGAGCCAATGATTAATTATTTCACGATTCAGTTTTATACAAACTCATTGTATTGGATACCTCCATTCGTGTGTCTCTACATGAACGACCTGGATAAAGTCGTTTGTAACTATTATAAAGTAGGTGGTATCCATAATGTTACCCGGATAAGGTATCCAACATTACCTATGTACTATAGACCATTTAGGTTATTACTAGAACATTATCCACCTGTATATCGAATATATACTATATATCAAAAATGTATATTGTATATTAAATATATATTGTATATCAAATATATACATTGTATATTAAATATACTGTATATCAAATATATACCATGTATCAAATATGTACATTGTATATTAAATATATATTGTATATCAAATATATAATGTTCCAGTTACATTAAATAACCTTGGATCTTAGTTTATTGGAATACGAGTAATGCAAAGAAATAATAAGATAACTTTTTATTGAATAAATAATTTGTTCATAAATTACAAATACACGAGCTAAGGACACCAAACCCAATAGAGACGTGATCGGGGAGTGGAGTAGGCCGGAGTTGGCCAAACCACTATAAATCTCTTGCGTAACATTTTCTTTATCCATAAACTTTTTATTTCTTGCAATTTATCTTTCAAGTATATTTTCCTTTATTACAAATAATTGTTGTGCTCATCTTGAATCTTTATTTTGAGTTGCTATTAATTGTGCATGATTTGTTTTTGTTTAAAAAGTTTACTTAGTTATTTGATTTGTCCTTAAAATTGATCCCCATAGTGTTGCCATACGGATCCAACATGCCTGACATTAACAAAAAAATTGTCAAAGTAGTGTTGCGACAAAGACGAGCATGAAAGGTTGATGAATACCTAGCCAACATGAACCAAAAACCACGATAAATAATAAGGTGTACCTCGCAACTAAAATCCTTACTTTAAAAATGGTTAAAAGTACATATGTCGCTCCCTATTTAAATGATCTTCACATGTTAATTAATAAACGGCCACTTGTTGAGTTAGAATTGAGTGATGAACTTAATGTTATTATGTTATTTAGATCGTTGTTGATAGTTGGGGAGCTCATGATCGAGATGCAACTCTTTCAAATTATTGTGAAACCGATGAATTGAAATTTTAAGAGGTTAGAGATGCAACTCTTTAATTTGCAGAAAGAACTCTGGTATCGTGATAACTTTTGAAAAGAGTTAATAAATCCTCTATTTAAACCATTGTTTTTCAAAGATATGAGAAGCTATGATGCTATAATTTAGTTAAAATGAAGTACTTATAAAACTGGGAGTGTATTGTATGATTTGAGACATTTGTGGTTAAAGTATTATATTTTGAGGTTGTATTAATGATTTATGTTAAGTTCAAATGCTTTAAGGAATGTTGGGAGTAGTCTTGCTATGCGACAGAGCATGACTTACATTTAAAATGTTGAAGCACTACGATTTGCCAAATCAACAAATATGCAAAAGAAAAGAAAAGAAAAGTTCTACTTACACAAGTAATCTTTGGTGGTGCTTATGGAGAATATAAATAGAAAAGATTGTGTGAAAATAACCTTAACTAGTCCACTAGCTAACCATCTAAAGGCAAGTGACAGAAGATAGACGCTCGACAGAGATATCCAAGATTAGAAGAGAAAGGTTTTGTCAGTGGTTTTCCATCACAGAGAGAAGTTCAAGATAAGACTTACCTCAATTGAAGGGACTCCTTATAGTTCGTAGAGATAGGCATCAGAGGCTGTTTTGGCAGAGTTGCTATATTTTGTCGCTAGATATTGTTGAAAGGCAATCCTTAGTTCATCGAAGTTTAGAACTTTTGTTTATTTCAATTCTTATCTATGTTATAATGTTATTCAATTTATTTTATCGAAAAAACTATTATGGAGCAGTGGCTAAACCCCTAAAGTGTTAGGTAGGCAGTGAACATTTTCCTATGTATTGTAATGATGTTGTAGCTTTCCTTTAATGCATTGACTTGATGATTTCTTTGTCATGTGCATATTCTTGAGTGTTTATTTATTTTGGCCATTGAGTAAAGCCTAGGAGGGTAGATCTAAAGAATTGAATCAAGGGATATAAAATTAAGGAAGTTAGATCCAGAGATAGTTTGAGTAAGTTTGTAAAATCTTANCGAACCGATATTATTGAGTTGGGTTCGGTTTCAACCGATATTAGGGTTTCATAAGCGCAGCCGCCTCCCTCTTTTCATACCTACGCACCCCTCCTCCTCCTCCTCTTCCCTTTCACTACTCAACCCAGGCGTCCTTCTCCTCTCTCTCGATGCACAACTCACCGGCGGCAACCCTTTATATCGACAGCGACACCGCGCCTAGGCGTCCCTCTCCTCTCTATCTATGAACAACCCACCGGTGGCAACCCTCTCTACCGACAGCGACATGCGGCCTTGGATCGTCATCTGTTTTTTGTATAAAATTTTGGAGCCGGTGGAGTTCTAAAACCTGAAATTGAAAATTTTGAAGATGATGATGATTTTGAATCGATTAAATTACTTAAGCTGCTTCTTCTAATTTTTCTTCCTCCAATTTCTTCATCTTCGGATTTAATGGAGTTTTTGGGTTTCTTTGGGTTGTCGTAGAGGTGGCTCATGATGGACATGTGTTTGGGGATAAAAATACCAGGGACACGTGGAGGACACTTACTGGAGTTTGAAGGATTGAATAACAATAATTGCCCAGGCCCACCTCGGCCCTGTCGAGGTGACCGAGTTTGACCATTACCAAAAAGGCTAAGTATAGACGCCAAGGTTCGACCTGGTTGTGGTTCGATCTGCTCGGAACCCGACAGGTCCGATATGAGAAAAGACATATAACCGCCGGTCATGTGTACTGTCGGAACCACCACCTATAAATAGAGGACTTCATTTCACGCTCAGGTATCGAATCTCACCTCGAACTAAATACAGAGTCCGACCTATACTGACTTGAGCGTCGGAGTGCTTACTCCCTTGTGCAGGTCCACTCTAGTGTTCAGGTCGGGACCGGAGATCGGGTTCGAGCTTGATTTGTGAAGAACCATTGTGCAAACCCTTGCATAAACAACATGGTCGCGGCAGCGGACTTGGCCGGAGAATTTGTAAGGGAAAAAAAAGGAAGAGGGAGCTGAGGAAGAAGGAATTTATACATGGAAAAAAGGAAGTTTTTTTTAATCAGTTAGTGCGTTTTGTTTTCTCCCTCATTTGTTTTTTTTATGAAATTTTGGCAATACAGAGGGTTTCATGGGTTTTGTTTTTTGTTTTTAATTAGTTTCGTGGGTTTTGTTTTCTCCCTCATTTACAAAAAGAAAAAATAGAAGAAAATATGGATTTTGGAGTCATGGGTTTAGATTTAGGTTTCATGTAAAAGAAGGAAAAAAACCATAAAATCAGAAGGTGGAGGGGAGAAGAAGGAAGAGATGCGAGGGATGGAAAAAAAAAACTGAATTCAAATCGGTTCGGGTCAGTTTTGACCCGAAATGTTTCGGTTCGGGTCAGTTTTGACCCGAACTTATTCGGTTCGGGTCGGTTGTTCCCGAAAACCGATCCGACCCAAACCGATTACATCCCTATTGTTTAGTAACCACTCCATGGACCCTTGAGAGAGGCAGTAAGTGGAGTTAATTGCTCAGATTTACATTAGCCGATGAAGTCGTTAGCATGCTACGACACTTGTTACGACATATATAGAAAATGAGGATTCGTCAAGTTCAACCTTATTCTCTTCATTGTTTGTCAACGTCATATTTTGTTTTAATTTTGTTATTGTTTTCTCTTGTTTGTTTTTTGTTATCTTTTATTCAATTTGATTATACAAAGTTAATATTCCTTCTCACCCTCATTTTCTTTAAAAAAAAAATTTAAATCAATTCAACTGTTCTTCATAGAGTCCTTGGGAGGACGATACTTTGAATATTTTCTTTATTACATTGTTAACATGGAGTGGGCTTACCCATAGATTAGCTCGTATCATATCGCTTCTATTTCTAATTCAGCATTGATTATAGATAGAGGAAGAAATACTAACAAAGGTTATAGAAATTGAGACAAATTAAGAACAACATAATTAAGTAAAAAAACAACATGCTAGAGTGCTGGAATTATGGAAAGACTTGATATCGAAAGATGAATTGCAAGGCTCAAAATAAAACTGAGGGAACGAAACCGGTTCAAATGTTGTTCCTAAGCAGATGCATAATGATATAGTTATTGCAGTTGAGAGCACTGCTGGCACATGAGTGATGGATTCATGTGTGTTTTTCATACTACGTGACAACGTGACAATCTTGACAATTATGTTGTAGAAAATCATAGAAATGCTTGTCTGGATAGGAGGTACTTGAACATTAAAGAGTTTCAAGAAGCTTGTAGAGTGATTCCAATGCATTTTTCTTTGAGAGAAAATCATTGTAGAGCATTTGTAAACTCTTGACATTTTAGTGGAACTTTCAACCGTATTAGAGAACTGGACATATCTCACTTTGGATGAACCGGTATAAATTTTGCGTTAATTTAATATTTCCTTAAACATTATTTATCATTCTTGTTTCTTAAGTTTTATGTTGGTTTATTTTCTCTTTTAAGCTTAGTTCCAATTTAATTTGTTTCATTATAATGGGACTTAAAACCTATATAGGACTAGTTAATATATAGTGTCTACTTTTGATTCAGATAATATGTAGTTTTCTTTTTTATCTCTATCAAATAGGAGTCCCTCTACTACTATAGACTATAAAGCCCACGAGAAAATATGACATGGTAATCCCCCTAGTTTATCTAAGCTACGTGTTTCTTAGTATTTAGCTAGCACATGCTCATAGTAATAGGAAAGCTAGAACTTAGCACTAAGAAGTGTATCTTTTTAGGGTACCTCGAAGGCGTTAGGGGTACAAACTCAATTGCATAGAGCTAGATAGTGCTAAGACAACTATTAGTAGAGGTATTGTCTTTGATGACTCTAAGAAGTCTAACCCTATTTGAAATCCTAAGGCTGTTGAAACTGTTCTTCCACCTCCTGACACTTCTTCAGAGGTTGTCCCTCAATTGTTACACTGGACATATACCACCTGATGAAGTTGTTTTTCCCAGGGACAAGGAAGAATAAGATATTCAAGACCTTATGGATTATCAATTGTTTAGGGATAGARCTAGGAGAACTACTTGGCCACCTACCAGGTCTGGTTATCTTGACTTAGTATCCTATGTCCKTTCAGTTGCCAGTGAGTTTGTAAACCTATAACCTCCACTTTCAATATATCTATGATGAGAATAGAGAAAAATGGTTAACTGCAATGAAAGAGAAGATTGATTATTTAAACGAAAATAACACGTAGATTTTGGTCAACAAACTTGGAGAGTTAAAAATAGAWGAGCGTAAATGGATTTTTAAGTTAAAAATATATATTGAAGATGAGAGTAAACCTTGGTTTAAGGCTAAATTAGTAGTCAAATGTTTCACTCAAAAGGAAGGTTTATCAGACATTGTAGGACRGACGTCTATTAGAATTTTGCTTGCCTTTGTTGTTCACTTGAATCTCRAGCTTGAACAAATAGATGTCAAAACCTCTTTCTTGAATGGTGAACTTAAGGAGACTRTCTATATGGATGAACCTCCTATATTCATAGTTCATGGACAAGAAAGGAAGGTTTATTTACTAAAGAAGTTTTCATATGGCTTGAAGCAATCTCCTAAACTAATACAAAGGTTTGATCCCTACATCCTATCTATTGACTTTTCTACAAGTAAACATGATARWTRTGTTTATTTTAAGAAAATTTCATGTTAKKAGTTTTTTTGTATCTTCTCTTGTATGTTGATATGTTGATTGCTTGTAAGCATGTTTATAAGTTAAACAAGTTAGAATAGCTTATTAGTAAAGAATTTGAAATGAAAGACCTAGGCCAAGCAAAACATAATATTGGCATGGATATTAAACGAGATAGTAAAGAAAGAAAATTGTTTTAGTCTCGTGATTATATAAATAGACTAGTTAAAAGATTAAAGATGCATTAGAATAGGGAAGTCAATACACCATTTGGAAAGCATTTTAAAYTTTCTATTAAATGATTCACCTAAGACACCTACTGAMATTAATGATGTTAGATGTTCCTTAATTTTAACACARTTAAGAGTCTTATGTATGCTACAGTTTTGAGTCGGGACGATMAAACACAACAGATTCACTTCCTATCTCTTTTATTTTATTTTTCTAGTTTGATCATAAAYATGAGTAGCTAAATTTCCTTGTGTTAGGGATTRATGTAGCCATTGACGTTTATGGATTGATTGTTTGATTTTCTTGATTGAATGCATCTGTTTATTCTATTTATATTTCTTTTTRCTTCATGCCTTTAATCTACTRGCCAAAGTTTAATTGATCTTATACTTGCAATCTKACGCTCGGGAGAGGTGGTTGAGAGTTGAGAACTTGGATTCATAACTGAAGGGGYTTTAAGATCGGGAGATTTGGAATTTCTTTAGAGGTCGTTAAGAGACTTATTCATTAAAGTCTTTACTTATTATAGAAACAAGATAGAGATATTAGTTTCGTAATTTAGTAAGGAGACTTRGCTTGCRCTCGGGAGAGGCAGTTAAGATTTAAGTGTTCTTGCCTATAGAATTAATAACTGTTCAATCTTGATTAATTAAGTAATTGGTCCACAAATTCAATAGGTGAAATCTATTCCCTAGAATCGTTCTTCCCTTTGACTTTACCTTCTTTAATATTTTATGTTGATTTACCTTAATCATATTTCAACATTTGAATTTGATTTTCTAAATAAAATTAGACAAAAGTATCTATGCTACTTGAGTGACCTAGAAACCCAATCCAGAGGACGATATCGGTATTGACTTACCACTTTATTAAAACTTGAACAACCATATACTTCCAGTAAGTGTGGAAATATAAAAGCATCTCTGTTAAACCAGCAATGTAAACAACTAAATCATTACTGTTCAAGAGCTACAACAAGCGATTCCCCCAGAAAGTGGTATTTAGTTCATGAAAGAAAGAAAACAATGGTAAAAAGTGGAGAAACTTCAATGGTGGCGCAAAATCCTAGTGTGGACTTCTTCCCATTATGCTCA
The DNA here is from genome assembly GCF_001995035.1 of Momordica charantia. The sequence continues at coordinate 68,273 of NW_019104855.1, read as the reverse complement.
AAAGAATACTTATTTAGAAAACGTCGGGACTTCCTCTACCTTTAAAAAGATTAGAGACTCGTGCAAGTGAACACGGTCGCAAGTAATACTCGGAAGTAATCCAAGGTCGAATCCTTAGGGAATTGTTGTTTTTCAAAACCAAGTAATATAGTGAAATGATTCAAATATGCAATTGTGATTTAGGAAGAAAAATGTGATGAAATGTTGTTGTTTGGGGTTTTAACTAACAAGCAATTTAATAAGACTCAACATCCTTGTCTCCTACCTTGTTTTTGAAGCAAAACATGGAAAACGCACTATGTTGGGAAAATGCACCAGACACAATTCCTGGCTTTTCTTGAGATTTGAGTTCTACTCTTTCACTACCGCTTTTGGTTGCTGCAGAGGCTAGGGTAACCTACAATCATATTCCTATGTGTGATTATAATCCTAGAGAATATCTACCAACTCATTTGCATTATGGGTCAGAGGGCCTATGCCTAGGACCATATTTTATGCGCTTATTCCTAAGTCACATCCCACATTGGTTTCCTATTATTTTACCTAACTCATCTTTCCCAAGGTTTCGCTTTGGTGTATAAATCAAGTTCCCACCGCGCCGAATGGAAAAAAGACGTAAAGAGAAATTTTTAGAAACCAACCGAAAAAAGTGTCAGGCGCAATTTGGCCAAAATCCGGAGCGTGTTCAAAATCAAATCGCATTCCACAAGGAGGTTGATAACTAATTTAAAACATAATTAAATGAAAGGAAATGCACGAAAACATAAAGAAAGTATTTTTCATTGAATTTAAATGAATAAATAAGCCGTACAAGGAGTTCTAGCTTGACCCTCTTCTCTCTCAAGCGTGAGGGGAGTTGAAAACTCGCTAAAGAACTTTAAAATAACAGAATGAACAAAGAACGGAAGTAAGAACTTGAATTAAAGGCAATACGAAAGGTAAAAGCGTGAAAAACAAAGAAATGAACAACTAGAACATGATCATAAACACTAAAAACGTGTTCTACAACTAGAGAGCATCTAAAAGAAAATGAAATGAAGCTTGAAAGGGATCATTTGCTGAGGGATGAATGGCTTTCTTTTATAGCACCATAGATTGGTTGAAACTCCCCTCCATTTTAGGTGGAAAAGGGTTGAGATTTACCTAACCACCTCACTTGGACTTGGACTCACGGTTTTGAACATGTGGGAAATGTCCTCCTTGCCCTTCATTAATCAAAACGTGTGTTTTGACAAATTGCCCTCCAAAAATGCGCCGGGCGCAATTATGCAGAAAACATAATTCTGTTATTTTCTTCCAATTTTGACCGCATTTCTCTCATATTTTTCCTAAAGTACCACAGTTTGACTTTTATGCAGAAATAATCTATGCATGTTCTACTTTAAGAATATGTGGTTCTTTTTGGTAAATAATAATGGGAAATGGGTCAAAAACGTGGTCAAACAGGGCTACCGACACATGTTTCTATACTAAAAAGTCAACCCTAACAGAAAACCATCAAAACTTACCTTCTTATCAAATTACCACATCTCCATAGCAATAAATCACTAGGCCTGCATACGCACAACATCACAAACTACCTCATCTCTGTACCTACCTATAGCAAATGGAACTTGAACTTGCTTTTGAATTCTCACATCACAACAATCATTTAACCATTGAAGGCTATAAAGTCGTGGGTGTGGTGTGATGGCTAATTTCAATCTCTCAACTATATCCTTACAACAACTTCCACTATTTATGACACTACAAGGGAGATGGAGTTTACTATGCACCTAGTATGGAATAAGTTCTCTCTTTGTGCCTCTAAAGGTTATTCTTTATATTGCACATTGAGGTTCCTCCTAGCAACTAGTGTCATGTCCTTGAAATCCTCTTTTATATTTTCCTCTTCTTTACTACTTTCTTCTTTTCTCTCCTCAACCTCTTCTCTAATCTCTTCCTCATCATCCGTGAACAGGTTTCCCGCTCCAAGGATCATGGTTCTTTGGTTTGGACAATTTTGGATTATGTGGCCTACTCCATGACACTTGACGAATTTAATATCACTAAACCCAGACTTATGGATTTTCAGTTGGGACTTGAACTTGGGTGACTCTCCCTTCTCTAATGCACTTTTTGACTCTGGCACTAAAGGTTTGGCATCAACTTTGCTAGTAGTGTGTTTAGGATTTGACATTACATACCTTTTAGCCTTTCTTTGGTTTTGCTCCTTTATCCTGACGACGAGGTGAAAAGGTTCCTCAATATCTCCATAGGGATGCAAATCAATCTTGTCGGCTATGTCCAGATTAAGACCTTCTAAAAATCGAGCTATTGTTGTCACTTCATCTTCATATAGTTGCAATAGGCTCATCAACATGTCTATCTCTTTATAGTAGTCTTCAACTCCTTTTGGTGGCTTAATAGAGTTTGTTTAATTTCTTTGACTTTGCTCTATGGTAGTGTGGTGGCAAAAAGCTTCTCTTCACTAGCTCCTTGAAATCAAGTCAAGACTCTATGGGTCCTTCATTGTTACTCCTCCTATGTGACATCATTTTATCCCACCAAGTTAGTGCATAAGCCTTAAAATGAGTGATTGCAAGAATTAACTTCTTTACATTCTCATAGTTATGGTATGCAAACACTAACTCAATTTCTTTCTCCCATGTTTCATACTCCTCGAATGTGGACTTTCCATATAAGGTTGGGATCTTCGATCCGATGCTTTCTAGTTAGTTATCCTTCTTTAGTCTCTCTCAAATTGGTTGTATTCTTTCTTATCCTCGGCCATGCAATGTTCTCCTTGGGTGACCTACATCATAGTCATCATGATTAGCATAGTACCTTCCAATAGTACCTACCTCTTCTTCTTAGGAGTCCTATGGTGCTTCTCTAGAACTCATGGGTCTCGTTCTTTGTCGGACTCTTTGTGATCTTTCTTATCCTTAAACACCACGGGTGTTCAACTGTAAAGATTAGGTAACGTTCTCAAGACATTAGGTGAATCTTGTAAATGTTTGGATTTGAGCTTCTCTAAGTCTCTCGTCGCTTACCTGAGACTTTTCTCCTTCTCCTTGTGACTCTTGGAATTTTCATCTTGTTTCCATGTCTACAAAAGTAAAGGTTAGTAATAACAAAAAATATTTCTCACTTCGCTCCCTCACATGAAGCCGTCTTGGTTCTCTTTTTTTTTTTTTTGTTCGGGAGATGGGGGGGTAAGACTTGATGTGGTGTCGGTACTTTTACCTTGATATGCAAGTATGGTTGCTCGTGGCTAATCAACACTTAAATACAACAAGTAAGGTCAAAGGTAATCAATACCAACGATGAATGATGCCAACAATACCCAATGATAGAGCTCTAAATGATATGCAATGCAGAAAGGAAACAAATGATACAAATTATATGAATGATACAAATGATGTGTGCGAAGATTAAATCAAAACCTTGAGTCTAATGCTCTTGGTGGCTATAATAAAGAACTGAAAAACTAGAATAAAGACTATCCACTACTAGAAAATTGGGTTTTCGTGACGTTCATGAACAATAAAATACTGTTCAAAATAAAAATATGCATCACGAAAGGCAAAAAATACATTTTTGGAGTGAAAAAACCGAGATTTTCGGATATTTGACCTTTCGTGACGTTTTTTATCCGTCACAAAATAGTGTTCAAAAATTTGGTTTCTCTAAACGTCACGAAAGGTTGAGGTGCGTTTTTGGCCGGAAATGATGAAGTGTTCTGAATTTTTTACTTTTCGTGACGTTTTTCTAACTGTCACGAAATGGTCGTAACAAAGTTGGTTTTTCGTGACGTTTAAAAAACATGGAGAAAAAATAGATAAAAAAAAAGTAATTCATTAACTTAGAGATCTTTGAAGCTAATTTGATGGAATATACTATTTTTTTAGGGATTGTTAGAATTTAAGTTAACAAAATATAAAAACCTAAAATTTAGGTGGTATAAATTTCCACTAAGTAAATTTTAAATCCCATTAAAAATAAATATTATTTTGTATTTCTATTTTATTTTAAAAGAAAAAATATTTAGGAATGGGTCAATTTCCATTATTTTATATTATTTTTTACTCTAAATGTAACGCCCCGCGTTATCAGGTTAGTTTCCTTTTAAGATTTAATTTGTGCTTTCAAATTTTCCCCTAAGGTGATAATTTAAATCCTTCGATTTTCTAAATTCAAGGTTCTATTTTTGGGTAAGTTAGGATTTAAATTAGAATTTAAGTTTAATTTTGTTGGACCAAGATAAATTAAGTTAGCGAATTTTACATAGAGGATTTTAATCAAATTTTAATTCAAAGTTTTGGAAATTTAATTTTTTCTTTTAGATTTTATTCTTCTATTTTTAAAATTAAGTTATTCTCATAAATCCTTTCCCGAACATTTTTTATTTTAATTGGATTTTTAATTTTAGGAAGAGATTAGGAAAGCTCTATTCTTAATTTTTTAGAACATTTTTTATCCATGGATAAACAAACATTTTTTATCCATGGATAAACAAACACTTTTTATCCATGGATTGATTTCTTTTGTTAAATAAAAGAAAAGAAAAACAAAAAAAAGGAAAACAAAATTAAATTAAAACCCTAAAACCCATTTCTTTTCCCCCTCTTGTAGCAGCTGTC
>NW_019104855.1:10628-21984 GCF_001995035.1 Momordica charantia | reverse complement strand
AAGAAACAATTCAAGAAGCATTTCTCCAACCAAAAAGAGTCAAAAGGTGAAAAGAGCAAAAAGGATGAGGTAATTTGTTATGAATGCAAAAAACCAGGTCATATTAGAACCGATTGTCCTCTTCTTAAATCATCCAAGAAATCCAAGAAGAAAGCAATGAAGGCTACTTGGGATGATAGTGATGATTGTGGAAGTGAAAGTGAGAATGAAGAAGTGGCCAACTTTTGCTTCATGGCTCATAGTGACAAAGAGGATGAACAAGATGATGAGGTAAATCTTGACTCCCTTTCTTATGATGAGTTGTTTGAAGCTTTTGAGAATATGCAAAATGATTTAGAAAGACTTGGTTCTAAATATGTTATGCTTAAAAAGAAATGCAATGTCTTAACTAGTGAAAATGAGTCTTTACTTGATGATATTGCTTGCTTAAAGAAAAATGAGCATTATGTTGTAAATATCTCTTATAATAAGCATGTTCTTGATTGTGATGAGAAAAATGCCTTACTTGATAAAATTAGATTTTTTGAGCGTAATGGTTGTGAAAAAGATAATTTGATTAAATTGCTTAAGAAAAATGAATAAATGCTTTAGTGGAACTTGATAAAGTTAAAGATTCTATTAAAAAAATTAACAATAGGTGCTCAAAGGTTGGACAAGATAATTGAAGTAGGTAAATCGTATGGTGATAAAAGAGGTTTAGACTATATTGATGAATGCTCTACTCCCTCAAGTTCTAAAACTATCTTTGTTAAAGCATCTCCTAATATTCCTAAGCTTGTTGCTCCTAAAGTTGTATCTAAACATGCTAAATTTAACTTTCTGCCTATATGTCATTATTGTGGTGTTGAAGGTCATATAAGACCCAAGTGCTTTAAATTAAAATATGCTCAAACTACTTCTTCTATAAGAAACTCTCTCAAAGGGCAAAGTTTCGCAATGCTCCAAGAAAGAATTTCTCCAAGCAAAGTAGGATGCATAAATTTGTTGTAAAAGATAATTCATTGCATAATGTTGTTTGCTTTTCATGTGTCAAGTATGAACATAAATCTTATTCTTGTTACTTGTCTAAATCTTATGCTTTCAATAAAAATGCAAAAATGAAATGGATTCCCAAGTTTGTTAATGCTAACCTTCTAGGACCCAAACAAGTATGGGTACCAAAGGATCAAATTTAAATTTTTGTGTTTGTAGGTTTGTTTGAAAGCTTCCAAGAAAAGTAAGTAGTACTTTGATAGTGGTTGCTCAAGGCACATGATGGGAGACCAATCCAAGTTTGTCACTTTCTCCAAAAAGGATGNAGGTTTTGTAACCTTTGGTGATAACAAGAAAGGTAAAATAATAGGTAAGGGTAGTATAGGTAATGAATCTTCTATTTTGATTGAAGATGTACTTTTGRTTGATRGTTTAAARCATGAYTTACTTAGTATTAGTCAATTGTGTGATAAAGGATTTAGAGTTGTGTTTGATAAAAAGAATTGCATCATTGAAAATGCTAGTGATAGAAAAGTTTTATTTGTTGGAAATAGAGATGAAAATGTGTATACTATTGATTTGAATGATTGTYCTATTAGTGATAAATGTTTATCGGTCTTGCATGATGATTCTTGGTTATGGCATAGAAGACTAGGACATGCTAGCATGCACTTAATTTCAAATATTTCCAAGAATTCTTTGGTTAGAGGTCTTCCCAAGTTTAAATTTGAAAAAAATAAAGTTTGTGATGCTTGTCAAATGGGTAAGCAAACCAAGTCTTCTTTTGAAATCTAAAAATATGATCTCTACTACAAGACCCCTACAACTATTACACATGGACTTATTTGGCCCTTCTAGAATTGCTAGTTTTTTGGAGGGAACTATTATGCCTTTGTGATAGTTGATGATTTTTCAAGATTTACTTCGGTTTTGATGCTAAAACATAAGGATGATGCTTTGAAAGGTTTTTCTAGTTTTGCCAAAAGAGTTCAAAATGAAAAAGGATTTTTGATTTCTAAAATTAGAAGTGATCATGGAGGAGAATTTGATAGTAATGCTTTTGAAAATTTTTGTGAAGAAAATGGATTTTCTCATAACTTCTCTGCTCCAAGAACTCCTCAAGAAAACGGTGTGGTTGAACGGAAAAATCGTACTTTGCAAGAATTTGCTAGGTCAATGTTACATGAGTATGGTTTACCATCTTATTTTTGGGCGGAGGCCGTTAATACCGCTTGTTATGTTTTAAATAGAGTTTTAATTAGACCTTCTTTAGATAAAACTCCTTATGAACTTTGGCATAACAAAATTCCAAATATTGGGTACTTCAAAGTTTTTGGTTGCAAATGTTTTATTTTGAATAACAAAGAAAAGCTTGGAAAATTTGATTCTAAGACGGATGTTGGTATTTTCCTTGGTTATTCCTCTACTAGTAAAGCTTATAGAGTTTTCAATAAAAGAACTTTGATAGTTGAGGAATCTATGCATGTGGTATTTGATGAATTTTGCAATGTTGTTTCTAATGATTCTTTTTGTAGTGATTCTTTAGAGAGAAATTTTGGAGATTTACTTGTTAGTGACAAAAGCAAAGAGATTGCTTCAAGTAAGCAAGAAGTGAGCATCAACGAAAATAAGGTGGACGGTTTTTTATCCATGCCTAAGGAGTGGAAGTATGCTCCATCCCATCCTAAGGATTTAATTCTTGGTTATCCCGAACAAGGTGTGAAAACTCGTTCCTCCCTTAATATGTTTAATAACATTGCTTTTGTTTCTCAAATTGAACCAAAAAGTTCTAAAGATGTCGAAAGTGATTAATTTTGGATTTTAGCTATGCAAGAAGAATTGAATCAATTTGAAAGAAACAAAGTTTGGGAATTAGTCCCTAGGCCTTCTAATGCTTCTATAATTAGGACTAAATGAGTCTTTAGAAATAAAATGGATGAAAATGGAAATATCATTAGAAATAAAGCTAGACTTGTAGCTCAAGGTTATTGTCAAGAAGAAGGAATATATTATGAGGAAACTTTTGCATCCGTTGCTAGATTAGAAGCCATTAGAATGTTACTTGCTTTTGCCTCTTATAAGAATTTTATTTTGTACCAAATGGATGTGAAAAGTGCTTTTTTAAATGGTTATATTATGGAAGAAGTTTATGTGGAACAACCTCCGGGATTTGAAAGTTTTGATTTTCCAAATCATGTTTTTAAGTTGAAAAAAGCTATTTATGGTTTAAAACAAGCTCCAAGAGCTTGGTATGATAGACTTAGTAATTTTCTTATTGAGAATGGTTTTAAAATGGGTAAAATTGACACTACTCTCTTTATTAAGTCTAAAGAAAATGATATGCTTCTAGTGCAAATATATGTGGATGATATTATTTTTGGTTCTACTAATCCTTCTATGTGTGAAGAATTTTCTAAATGTATGCATAATGAGTTTGAAATGAGCATGATGGGAGAACTTAACTTCTTCCTTGGACTCCAAATCAAACAACTCAAGGATGATATCTTCACAAGTCAAGAGAAATACACAAGGGATTTGCTCAAAAGGTTCAAATTCAATGAAGGTAAAATTGCCAAAACTCCTATGAGCACATCCACTAAGCTTGACAAGGATGAGAAAGGTAAATGTGTGGATGTAAAGACTTATCGAGGTATGATTGACTCTTTACTTTATTTAATCGCTAGTAGACCCAATATTATGTTTAGTGTATGTGTTTGTGCTAGATTTCAATCTTGTGCTACAGAATCTCATGTGCATGCTGTTAAATAATTTTTAAATATTTGCTTGGCACTATTGATTTAGGCTTGTGGTATCCTAGAAATGTTGAATTTAATTTGGTAGGATATTCCGATGCAGATTTTGCGGGTAGTTTACTTGAGCGAAAGAGTACTAGTGTGACTTGCCAATTTCTTGGTAGTTCCTTAGTTTCTTGGTTTAGTAAAAAGCAAAATCGAAGCGGAATATATTGCGGTTGCTAGTTGTTATGCTCAAATTCTTTGGATGAAACAAACTCTTTGTGATTTTGGATTAAAATTTGAAAATGTGCCTATATTTTGTGATGAGTACAAGTGTCATAAATTTGACTAAAAATCATATACATCATTCTAGGACTAAGCATATCGATATTAGGCATCACTTTATAAGAGAGCATGTGCAAAACGGTCATATTACTCTTGAATTTGTAAACTCAAATAATGAATTAGCGGATATTTTTACCAAGTCTTTAAATGGGTTTGAGCTTGGTATTATTGGTTCTGATGCATCTTGATTTTGTATTTGTTATTTTTTTAAATGCATATTGTTAGGGGGAGCATTTATGCAAAATTGTGTTCATGTTTTTAGGGGGAGCTTTTTATGTTATTAATTATTTTTGTTCTTTTTTATGATTCCAAAGGGGGAGAAGTCTAAGAAAAATTTGCTCTAAAATTGTTTCATGATTTATTGGTTTATTAATCCATGGATGTATCAATTGAGGGCGAGAAATTAATCTTTGAATAGTTTTTTAAATATGATATTTTGAATTTAATGTGATGATTATTAAATGTCTATGTATTTTTCTTTGAAAGTTTGTCATCATAAAAAAGGGGGAGATTGTTGGCTTTTTTGGCCCTTAATCTCAGATAATTAATTTTAATTAATTAATTAATTAATGTTTTGATGATAACAAACTTAATTTTATTTATTGACATTTTTTGTATTTTAAAGTATCCACAACGTAGAGCTTATTACAACGATTCCAACGACTATTAGATCATCCAAATCGAAGCTCAAACAGAGAAGTTACGATTGAAACAAGAAAGGAAAATACCTGAGAAGATGACGTGGACAGTTCGTAGGCTTGACAAATGACAAGCTTGTTTTGATAATATATATATAGAAAAGGAAAAGAAAAGAAAAGATTTAAAAAAAAAAGTTTACAAACGGTAACTATGAAATTTAAANTTTAAAAGAAAAAAAAAAGTTAAAATTTTTTTTACATTAAATGCTCATGTGTCAGTAAAAAAAAAGTTTTGAAAATTTTTACCGTTTCTTATATATATATATATATATATATATATATATATATTATTTTATTATTATTATATATAAAATTCTTAATTAATTTTTTTTTCAAATTTATCTCAACCCTTCATTTTTAATAATTAAAATCTAATTGTCTAAAATTAAACTTAATTTTTTTTACCATTTTCTTCACTCTATTTAAACTCAACTCCTCCTTCAAAATTATACAACAGTTCTCTTATTCTCAATCCTCCATAACTTCAAAATTCTCATTTGCTAATCTCTCCAAGTACTCAATTTTTCTTTCCATCTTATTTGTGAGAGAAGTTTATTATTGTGAAGATTGAAATTTTTCTGAGCTCAAATTTGTATATTTACTCTATTTAAGAGTTTGTAATTGTGTTTAGAAATTTCCAACTCATTGTAACGGTGTGATCCTCACCGTGGAGAGGATCGTCTTTGCTCTTGTGAAGAGCAGTGTACCGATTTGACTCCTACCGTGGAAAGAGTCAGAATTTCAATTTACAACCCAATAGGTGCTTGGGAAGTGGAGTAGGACAGTTGTGCCGAACCACTATTAAAATTCCCGGTGTCAAATTTCTCTCACCCTCTCTCTTATTTATTTTTGCAATTAATCTTATAATTTTATTGTTTGCTTTAAATTTCTCTTGTTTGCCTTAGAATTTATTTTACCTTACTTTGTTAAAATTGCATATCTCAAAAAGTGTATTATTTTTGTTTAAATTTGGCTCATTTATTAAAAATTTTATATTTTGTTAATTAAACCCTGTTCACCTCCTCTCTAGGGTTGCCATACCGATCCAACAAAAAGATGTAAAGAAATTTTTTTAGAAACTAACCCAAGATTGCACCAAGCACAATCTGGGCAAATTCTCGAGCATGTCGAAATCAAATCATTTTCGCTAAGGCATTCCATAGAGAGGTTGAAAACTAAACTAGTGCATAATTAAAGGAATTAAAATGCACAAAAACATAAGAGAAGTAATTTTCATTGAATTTAAATGAATAATAACGACGTACAAGGAGTTCTAGCTTGACCTTCTTCTCTTTCGAATGTGAGGGGAGTGTAAACTCGCTTAAGAACTTTATAAGAATAGAATAGATGAAGAATGAAAGAAAGAACTTGAATTAAAAGTGAAACAACAAGTAGAATTTTGAAAATACAAGAAAATAACAACTAGAACATAACTCCTATGAACTCCAAAGCTGAGAACGGAAATTAAAGCTATGTGTGACAGAACTTGAGATGAAGAAAAGAGATGATGAAGTGTTGTGGGAAATGCTCCCTTATATAGGCCTTCAAAGAGGTTGAAGTTCCCACCAATTTATGAAGGAATGGGTTAAGATTCTTCAAACAACCTCTCATTGACTTAGACTACACGATTTTGCTTCATTTAAATATATATGAAATGACTCCCTTGCCCTTCATTAAGTGAAACGCAGGTTTTGGGAAGCTTGACTACCAAAATTCCGGTAGGCGCAATTCCTGCAAAATAGAAATTTGTGATTTTCTTCCAACTTTGACTACGTTTTTCTCACATTTTTCCTAAAGTACCATATATTGCAAATTATCCATAAATATTCTATGCATGTTTTACTTTAAGAATATGTGAGCCTTTTTAGCTAATAATGATGGGAAATTGTTCACTTTTTTATGGTCAAACAGGCATATCTAGTCAGGTTTTTGCAGAAAAAAGTCGACCCTAACAATGACTATGTGGCATGCTAGATTAGGTCATATAAGTTTACATCATATGGCTAGATTAGCTAGAGAAGGATTATTAGGTCAATTTGACAAAATTGAATTGCTTTTGTGTGAAAGCTGTCTAGAGAGAAAAATATTAAAAAAAAACATTTGGTAAAGGAACGAGGGCTGAAAATCCATTCCAATTAATCCATTATGATATATGTAGACCTATTAGTATAAAGGCTAGACATGGGAGTGAATATTGTATCACTTTCATAGATGATTTCACATGTTATGCTCATGTACAAGTTTGAAGCATTGGAATATTTTAGAAAATTTATAAATTTGGTCAATTAGATAAAAAAATGTAAAAGGTCTTAAGAACAGACTGAGGATGTGAATACCTATCCAATCAGTTTAGACTGCTATGTGACAAAAATGGCATAGTGAGGCAATTAACTACTCCCATAACAACTCAACAAAATAGAGTAGCTACACTACTACAAATTTGGTCTTTTCTGACGTCTAAGAAATGTCAACAATTTCATAATTGACGTCTTGTAACCGTCAAATTTTCTGGTGCCAATGTTTCCTAAAACGTCAACTTTTCCTCTATTGTTGACGGTAAAAAAGCGTCAACTAATAGGCTTTCTTGACACGTTTTGACCGCCAACAATGTTAATCTTGTATTTTATTCATCAACTTTAATCTGAAAAATGTCAAATATATCATGTTTGTTGACGTTTGTGTGCTGTCAACGTATATAATAATTGACGGGTTTACACGTCAATTAACATTACCATCTATCAACTCTTCATGCTTTGTTGACATTTCATATCCATGGAGTTAAACTTTTGTTGGCTATTTTTAGCCGTCAAATTTAACTATTACTACTGTCCACTGTAGTTATTATTGACATTTTTTAGCCGTCAACGTGACATTACTGTTGACGTTTTGTAGCCGTCAATTATTACACTTTTAATTAACATTTTCTAGCCATCAAGATTATGCTTTTTATTGACTGTTTTTAGTCGTCAACGATATTATCAACGTTGGTTAGCCGTGAACTATATAGTAAGTAAAAAACAACCAAAAAAAATAAAATCTGTAATCTTATTAACTACTCCTATCCAAACTTACATATGCATAAAACTAATTAGGACTCTAAAACCTGCAATCTTATTACTTGACTAGCTAGCAATCTTCAAAATAGACATTAAGCTAAAAACTCGCCAGAATATCCAACTAAAAATTTGCACAAAAGTAACTAGTAATCTTCTTCAACTACACTTTGCACAAAACGAAATACAACTCTCTCAAATGGGCATTTACACAACTAGCAAGTAAGCTCATTATGCATTTACACACAACTAGCTAACAGTCTCCATAAAGTAGCCACCAATAGTCTCCAACCACATATTTGCCCAAATTATATAGCAATATTCTCCAACATATTTGCCCAAATTATATAGCAATATTCTCCAATATTCTCCAACTACACGTTTGCACAAAACTAGTAAAACAACTTCAACTACGTTTTAATTTCGAAAACAAATTCACAACTATGAAGTCTACAGCATCTTCATCCACATGATGAATAAAACAACTATCCTTAACATATCACAAAAAAGAACTAATTGTGCATAAGAAACTATCCTTTATGTATCATGTGTTTAAACATGTCAAAAAATATAACAAAAGTGTAACTACACTATTCAAAAAGTATTTAAAAAATATTCTCATATGAATTGTCCAATGAAATCACACCATTCAACTTTGACCTTGTCGATATCTGCTTGACTAAATTTCTCGTTTCTTATCCGCTACAAACAAATAAGTAAATATAATATATTATAAGAAATATACGAATAATAAAATTTAAATTTTGTATTAGCATAAAATTTATACAACGTCAGTAATTATGGTGCTTCAATGGGTTATTATATCTCGCATAAACTTCATTTTGCAAACTCAATAAAATTTTCCACACCATCTTCATACCATTTAGATAGTATATATTTTTACATCATTTATCCATTATTTTATAACATAAAGAAATTAAGAAAACATAGTCTCTAAATAGATAATAAAACATTCACACAAAATAATAAAATACGGGCACAATTGTCTAAGTTAAGAGAATAGAATCCATTGAATTGGATAAAGCAAGGTTACTAAGCAATACTTTGAACACTTTTGACGCTTGGAAATGTAAGTTCCTATAATGTAAAAGGACTCAGATTATAAAAGTAACATTGAACTAATGTAAATTTTCTATCGTTCGTTTGGTGCTTACATTATTGTTAGGTTGAGTGGTCCTTTTGTGAGATTTTCTAAGGTTAAAGAAAATATTTTACCCATGAGTTCCTAAGAATGAACTGTGGGGAAATAAACTTGTTTGAGCTCGAAATCGCTAAGCTCGGATTAGGTGTCGGTCGGAATGGACTGGATGATCTTCTCTGAATTGTCAGACGGCCTCCCAGAGCACTCGGGGGACCTGCAAAACAAAGTTAGTGTTGGGTGTGTTGCCCTAAACTCGTAGTTTGTATTTATGTAAAAACAAATATAAATTCAATAAAGTTTTATTCAATAAATTTGTTCTTGAATTCATTGCATTGCATTGTCCAAAATCCAATAAACTAAACATCCGAGGTAATTTTAGTGTAACCGGGACAGTATATGTACTGGGTATATATTTGATATATTGGGTGTATATATGATATACCACTGATATACGAGGTATATATTTGATATACCCTGATATACAAGTGGATAATGTCCCGTGAATAACCTAAAGGATCTATAGTATATGGATAAGGTTGGGTACCTTATCCTGGCAACACTATGGATACGGCCCACTCTGTAAACGTTACAGATGACTCGATTCAGGTCGTTCGTGTGGAGACATGCGAGTGGGGATATCTCCTATACAATGAGTTTGTATTAGACCGGAGCACGAAATAGCTAATCTTTAGATATAACACCGTTAACTAATAGATTGTTGTTTCTTAAGATGACCAGGCAACTCATTCTCAATCCTGAATGAGTTATGGACTCCTGCCCGTAAGGGCTCGTCCTTTGATCTGTATGGGTAAGACTGGCCCAAGTTGCCGACTCAACATTTCTACCATTTTGGGGACGAGACCGAGTGGGGAGCTGGGAACATAACTTCACAAGATGGAATTCACTCCTCTCCGACTTTAGGGGAGTAGATGAGTGTTCCCTTAAATGCTGATTTCGAGACTTGAACAAGGGGCCCCACCCTCTCATTGGCCGAGAAGGACTTCCGGTTATTGGTCGGACCATAACCGAGTTGTTCATTAGAGGAGCAGTGGTATTTAAGGAGTAAGATGTAACTTAGGGGTAAAACGGTAATTTGACTCAACTTGAGTTACGAGCACTCGTGAAGGATTGACTCGTCATTAATGGTCGTATATTCATGGACACAAAAACATTCTACAGTGAGAAGAGTGCAACTGCGGGTCTTTAGTGGAATGATCTGTAGTTTACAAATCTTGATTAACTCGGTCAATGAGTTTGACCGATTGATCTTGCATCGTTGGAGCTTCTGATCTATAGGTCCATTAGGTCCCCTTGCTAGCTCATAACGGGTAAAACGAGGATAAAGTTTTTGGAAGAATTTGAATTGTTCAAATTACTTAAGGGATTATATGTATATTGATACATTATAATATATAGTTAATTATAAATTAAAACTATATATTATGAGAGAAATTATTTGAATGAGATTCAAATAAAATTAATATGAATAAGATTCATATTAAAACTATAGGTTAAAAATAATGTGCATAAGATGACATTAGAACTATAGGTTATACGAGAGAAATATTTTAGAATATGATTCTATTCATGTGAATTAGGGTTAATTATTTATTTGATATATATATATTTATTAATTGGATTAATAATTAATTATATTTATTAATTAATATGATTAATTAATAAATTATATATATATTAATTATTATTATTATTAATTAATAATATTAATATATAAGTTAATAATTAACCCCCCGCAAAATTGCAGGGGAGTGGGCAGTTAAGTGACGTGGGGTAACTCCTTACGTCACTGATTTTTGTGTTCTTCCTTTTGCAGTTCTGCAAGAGTTAAAGAACGGGAAAAAAAGGAACTCATATTATCTCTCAATCGATCTCTCTCAAACTCTCCCTCTCGTTACAAGGAAACTGTAACGCCCCAGGAATTTCACCATTTCCAAACAGGGACCGTTACTAAGCCTACCTAAAATTTTCGCATAAACAAGAGAATTTTCTTCACAACAACACTAAGCAATAAAACTACCACGCTTCTGCTGCGCTACTCTGATTTCCAACACTCACGAGAGCTTGAACAATTAGAACAGCAACACTAATGTTTTAAGAGAAACTCACATCCTATACAGATAAACCATTTAATACCGACTTCACATTAACCAAACCCTTCAAGGAAACCTTACTAACTATAAACCATCCACTAAATGAATATTAACATCTCGAATGACAATGAAGCAAAAGCTAATTCAAGTACGATCAACTTAAACAAATGTATTCATAAATATCCTAAGTAGATTACAATCCCGTAGTTCAAGAGGCTAACAAAATTAATGCTCTAAAAGAATAATGAATCGGCAACCTTACAACATCCTTTAGACAATA
>NW_019104854.1:102736-126629 GCF_001995035.1 Momordica charantia | reverse complement strand
TTGAGATGTTCTCAGGTTAGTGTGGTCACCTTCATTTGCCTTGAATTGATTTAATTGTTGAGTAGGTTAACGCCTCTTCTGCTGGTTGAGGTGTTCCTAGGTCAGTGGTGGTCACCTTCATCAGCCTGGAAGTGATTTAATTGCTAAGTAGGTTAACGCCTCTTCCTCTAGTTGATGTGTTCCTAGGTCAGCGTTGGTCACCTTCATCTACCCTTTAGTAATTTCATTCCCTCTTTTCTTTTGAAGATTTTGTTTATATATATATATATATATATATATTCTTCTAATAAATGACCATAATGTTCCCTCCTAAACACTTTTTTTTTATGCAGGATCTTTTGTTTCATCATGGTATCTTTTGCAGAACATCATAATCCCAATAAGAGGTGTTTAATTATTTTAGAGGACAAGGACCAACCATTCAAAAGCAGACTTTTCCTTTGAGTTGAGGAGCCAAAACATAGTCCGAAGGATTGGCATCCTGTAGACAATTTTGGATATTTATCCACATGGTCTAAAGAGAAATCATTGACTCATGATTCTTCTTTGACGACATGGTTTTTAGACTCTCCGCTACATAAAAAGGAACCAAGTTCAAATCTAGAGTTGACACTAGGTCATCGAATCATCGAAGGCTCGGCTCGTTGAGGTCCTATATTAAAGCTTCATGGAGAATTCTTTTATATCCCCTATAATTGGAAATGGTTAGAAGTCACGGTCGCCCGAAAGGAGGATACACTGCGATGTACACACTTGTTAGATGTTGTGCTAGCTTTTTTGTACACCTATGATCGTAACAATGACATAATTCGAGCGTTTGGTGAGGCTTGTTGTCCTTCAACCAATACTCTTCACACATTATCTGAAGAGTTATCCATCTCTTTGTGGGATATGTGGAGATTAAGGGGACTTTCTATTAAAAGTAGGTTTTATGATGAAGTTGTTCCATGTCGCGCAGAGCTGTTAGTGTCGTCTAAAGATGAGAATTATCTCCCAAAAAGTTTTGGGTATCTGTTTGCCGATTATCATCATGTAGCATCTACAGAGGGTGTTTGCTTCTGAGTCCTTGACAAATTGTAGATCTCTTTCTGATTTAAATGAGATAAAAAATACGTGAAGCCGCCTTCTTGTTGTCTACGGATTATGCTACCAATTCTTCTAGTATACACAATCGTCGCAGCAAATAATAAAAAGTTCAAATCCATAGAGATTAAGTGCCCAAATAAAATAGAGTGATACAACAACTTCAACTCAAAACATACTATCATTAATGCGAAACAACAAAGTTACAACCCAGAAAATGCGTTCACAACATCTCCCCCTTACACAAGGTGTTTAGCTAGACAATGCCATAAGGAGGTT
This sequence comes from Momordica charantia, assembly GCF_001995035.1. Next base: position 125,267 of record NW_019104854.1, on the reverse strand, counting down.
AAAAAATATAGGAATAAAAATAATATAAAGATGCTAAAAGAGGAAGAGAGGGAGCTAAAGATCAGCTCCCAATTAGAGTTCTCAACTTCTTCTCAACTGCTGATGATTGGTCTTCTTCTCTTCTTGACTTTTTCAGACGGTTGGAGAGGTTTTCTTGAAATGAGGGTTGATTGCTTGCAAGAAAATGAAAATGGAATTGTCTTGGTGTTTATGGAGACTTCTCTTCTTGTTGGCATTTATACCTCCTTCCAATTTTAGGGCAACAAAACAAGTCCTGTGGGACCCAGCTTTCACTCCCAGGTGAAACCTCCCGTTACTGCGGTAAATGTCGTTGAAAAGTCTTTTCACTACTAGTTTGCTGCTTTTTTGTCTTTTTTGGAACCGATATTGTAGCATCATTGAAGCTGTAGCAAAATGCTCAAAATCAAATCATTTATATGAGTGCTAGCATTACCTAGGAGAGCGTTGATTTATCTTCTAAATTAGGCACAACTCAATTAATATTGGGGGTTAGATGAAACTTTATTTAGCTATTTTATGCGAAGTTTAGACACAATTAACTCTCTTTAGGAGAGTTATCACTTCTCAAAGGGCACGGAAGAATTCTCGAACTCGTTCAACCCATAATCCAGACGGAACTTATTTTGTACGTCGTGATTGGTCTGTGGGAGAAATTAAGTTATTTGACGAGTTGGGCGTAGAAGATGAATGAGAGAAAAAAAATATTTGGCAACTTTTCTATGTTGCTGGTTATGCTTATTCGTCTTCCCTAGTAAGAATTTGTCTTTTCGTTCAGAAGTATTCAAAACTGCTAGTTATAGGCCAAATGTATCTTGTTTACCCTTGTTGTTCCTATTTTGGCCAACTTTATCGTGAGCTCGGCTAGATCCACAATGGGAAACTCGAATTTATGAAATTGTATTTGTATTTATGTATGTAGTGTACAATCTCTAATGTATGATCCTCTGATTAATTCTCTCGGATGTAAACTTTAATTCAAGGGCTTGCGAGCTTGTTCTTGAATCAAGGAGGTTGATGTCTTCAGCTTCTTGCTTGTCGAAGGATCTTTGAAGTCTTCGACTTTAAGCTTGTTGAAGAATATTTGAAGTCTTCGGCTTTGAGCTTGTTAAAGATATTCGGCTTGTTGATGAAGTTCTTCGGCTTGTAGCTTGATGAAGTTCTTTAGCTTGTAGCTTGTGAAGAGTTCTTCAGCTCTACACTTGTGAAGTTCTTCGGCTTTGCAGCTTCTTGAAGTTCTTCGGCTTGTAGCTTATGAGAAGTTCTTCGGTCGGCTGCATGAAGAAGAGAAGATTCAGTGTTCTTGAGGTCTAGTAATCTTCAGGTCTCGAATTCTTCAAGTTTTGTCAACTCTAGATGCTTCGCTTGACTCTGAATGATTGTAGATGATTCTGAATGACTGAGGGCTCTGAATTTCCAATTCTTCTATCTCTTTCTCTCTGTCTCAAATGAGAGGTGATCCCCTCTATTTATAGAGTTTTGATGGGTCTTATATGGGTCATGGGCTTGATGAGCCGTGGGCTTGTGCCCAATCTCGTTATGGATTGATCCTGTCATTATGAGTTTGCAATGTGAAGCGGCCGACTTTCTTCCTGAGAGGAGAAAGATGGAGTCGCCACTATTATTTATTTATAGAATGTGACTGGCCACCCAAATCCATGGATAAGTTCGTCTGCACGAAAAAAATATGGGTTCGGGGTCTTTTGTGTATGGGGAAGGTATTAGCATCCCACAACACTCGTTCAACGAACGATAAAGAAAGGCTCGGTCATAGGAACTTAGACCACCTCGTGTATTTATTTTTCATATTATTTTCAAGAAAATGGCCTTCAAAGAAAAGAATTTTATTTTTATTTTTAAATGTCTCATGTTTTATTGATCATTATTCATAAGGTAAATAATGAACAATAATTATGAGTGGCCTAAAGCCATTAAGAAAATTTTGTTTATTTGAATTTAATTCGGTCTCCCATTCGGCCTCCCAAAATAAATTTATCACCTCGAGAGTATTAAGGAATCGACCTTTCGAATTCCTCAATTTCCGCCATAGAAACTTTTTAGTAAAACTATTAATGACAAAGATTTGATTTGTTATGTTTTAGAAATATCATAAATGCTTTTAAAAGTCTTGAAATTTTTATGAGGAAATGTCTTTATAAAAGATATTTTCTCATATAAATGTTTTTTTTAAAACCATATTGATTAAAATTACACATTTTTTTAGGAAACGTATTAAAAATGAAATCTTGGCCTCCCGAGATATTGATCTTTACCCCCAAAAATCCGAGAACATCGGTCTCCTGAACATTTCAAGGTTCCATCGTTGGGGTTTTCATTTACCAAATTTTTAGTTGAAGATATTTAATAAAATTAAGAAAAATAACATTTATTGTACAACATTATATACATTTGCCAAATATCATACATGTATTCAAAATAAACATGTTAAAAAGATAATCAATAAAACTACATGTTACAAATAGTTCAAGCAACCATGATATGAAATTAGCAATAGAGATAAAAGAAGAAACAAGGCGAAATAAAATAAGGGAAGAAACGTATCCTGAAAATAATATCGAAATAATTAAACTTGCGCTTCGAACATAGGTAGGCAAAACAAAATATGAGGAACTTTTTTTGAACAAAATATATGAGGAAGTTTATCAATCTACTTTATTCGATAACAACATGGAAAACTTACCGTCTTGTGAACAAAACTCCGATTTTTGCCTTATTATTCAAATGTGTCGTGAGTCAAATGATGAAGAGGAATAAAGCAAACTTTGAGAGAAAATGAATAAGGAGAAAAAAATTAAGCAAAAAAAAAAACAAAAGTAACCAAATAGAATGGAAAAAGATAAAAGAAGTTAGGTGAGTAAAAGAGAAAAAGAAAAAAGTAAAGAGTGAGTGAGATACTGTGTGATAGATTGTGAGGAACGAGTAGGAAGTGATGAGAGAGAATTTATGGGAGAACGATAAAGTAATGAACCAAGAGGAAAAAAAAACAAAAGGAAGCAAACCTTGAGAAAGAGCAAAAAATTAGAGTAGTAGTCTTTCTTTGTGATGTGTTTCTTCATCCCCTAAACCTAGTCACCTAGCTCCTATTTATAGTGTTTCAAAACCCTAATTTACAAATGGAAAAGATATTTTCATTGATTACACAATCAATCAATTTCAAATTTTGATTTTTACCCTAATTATGCTAAATCAAAATTAAAACTTTTTCATATGTAAGATTTTATTTTATTTTGAGAAAATATGAAAATTCACATTTAATCCAAAAAAATCTTTTTGATTTTATTACTTTATTTTATTTTATTTAAATGATTTAATTTTGAAAGGAAATCAATATTGAAATAAAATATTTTTTTATATTATTTATTTATTGATAAAACACAAAAAAGGCGAAATATTGACCATAAAATAAAAACAAAAGTTTTACAAGAAAACTACTACAAATCAAATAAAAAAGAATGATGAAATGAAATATCGGACAAATTTAGGGGTCTACAGTTTGCCCCCCATTGTTCATCCTCATAAAATTAAAAGGTGGACAAAGTTGTAGACTTAAATTTGTTCGATATTCTACTTTCATCGAATGATAGGATAAGAGAGCTAAAACAAACGGAGGTATGACAACTGTCAACCGATATTTATAGACATCACTGTCAACCGATATTTATAGACATCTATGTCAACCGATAATTGATATTTATAGACATCACTGTCAACTGATATTTATAGACATCTATGTCAACCGATATTTAATATTTATAGACATCATTGTCAACCGATATTTATAGACATCACTGTCAATCGATATTTATAGATATCTCTGTCAACCAATATTTGATATTTCTAGACGTAACTGTCAACCGTTAGTCGATATTTATAAACATCACTGTAAACTAATAATTTATGTTTATAGACATCACTGTCAATCGATATTTAATATTTATAAACATCACTATCAACCGTTATTTGATATTTATAGACATCACTGTCAACTGATATTTGATATTTATAGATGTCATTATCAACCGATATTTGATATTTATAGACAGTCAGGGGTAAACATTAAGCTGTCGAATGTGGGATGTAACGCCCCTGAATTTTCACAATACACTTGGGGTAACTTTACCCAACTACCTACACAGACCCTCCCCTTAACACACAATGCAAGTAAAATAAGGCCTAAAAAGTTCAAAAGTTCTCCAATAATCAAAGAAGTCTACTCGCCCTCCGTGGGCTAACAAACATAAAATCTTGTTTATTCCATAGCCCATACTTGTAGAAAAACTAAATAATCAAGAGAAAATATTGACTCAATAAAATGTCAGACACATCAGACAACGCCACCAAGGCCACACCTAGACGTCACTCTACTAGAATGTTCAAAACAGAAAGGGAAATTTCACTATCCTAACAATGTAAGGGAAAACATATGAAACGCAGCCTAATGGTCCTTCCTCAGTCGAGCCCTCTCTACGTCACCACCATGATCATAAACCGGATCCTTACCTGAAAACAATAATTGCAGAGGGGGGTGAGTATATAAAAATACTCCGTAAGTAACCCTCAATAACTACACACACCAGCATACTAACACACGGTATTCAAACGACACGTCAACTGGAAATTCAAACATTTCAACAAGTTATAAAGGTTGACAACATACAACGAGCGTTAAAGGTAACACAATCCACATCTCCTAGCCCGTAGACTCTTGACTATTCCCAAATACTTTCTAACTTTTGTCACCACATTAATTCTCCATGTCTCGCTCTTTCATTACATGTCGGTCCTTGACCTTTGTACCCAAGGCCCCGACATTCCTTTTCATAAACTTGGCGTTCGACCCTTGACCTTTGTACCCAAGGCTTCGACGCTCATCTTTACGTATCGATCTCCGACCTTTGTACCCGAAGCCTCGAAACCTATTCTAACCAAGTTAGCGTGTCGACCCCCGACCTTTGTACCCGGAGCCCCGACACCCAACTAGATGTTATTTCTTTTGTCGCTGACTTTTGTAGTGTGATTTTGGCTTGACTCAGCAACATTCGCCATCTTCAATTTCGATTTGGTTCATAAGGGAAGCAATCTTATAGTCCCTCTCTTCGACCATTTTTTTCAGCATGTTAAGTTTCTTCTCCATTTGCAGTCGAGACTTTTTTTCCATAGTGGATGAAGCTTCCTTGAATGCTATTACTTCTTGGTTTGAGAGAAAGAGATGAGAGGTAGAGAGGTCCAACTGGACGTGCCAATTTGTTCAACGAAAAATTCAGACAAGAGAAACTTGTATTAATGAACTTGTATTTATATTGAATGTATGCAGTGTACAATCTCTAATGTATAATCTTCTGATTAATTCTCTCAAATTTAAATTTTAATTTGAGGGCTTGTGAGCTTGTTCTTGAATCAATGAGGTTGATGTCTTCTACTTTTTTTCTTGTCGAAGGATCTTTGAAGTTTTCGGGTTTGAGCTTGTTGAAGCCTTTGACTTGATGAAGTTCTTTGGCTTGTAGCTTGATGAAGACTGTGTCAGTCTTCAACTTTGAGCTTATTGAAGAATCTTTGAAAGTCTTCGGCTTTGCGCTTGTGAAGTTCTTCAGCTTTATAGCTTGTGAAGTTTTTCAGCTTTATAGCTTGTGAAGTTCTTTGGCTTTGTAGCTTGTGAAGTTCTGTGGCTTTGCAGTTTATTGAAGTTTTTTGGCTTGTAGCTTGTGGAGTTTTTCGGCTTAGAGCTTGATGCTTGGCAAAGTTTGTGGCTTGATGAAGTCTTTGGCTTGTTTGATCAAATTCGCAGCTTGATGAAGTACTTCAGCTCATGAGGTCTTTGGCTTGTAGCTTGTGAAGTTCTTCGGCCGATTTGATGAAGACTGTGCAGTTTGATGGAGTCTTCAAGGCTTGCTGCTTGGGGAGAGTTCTTCAATCAGTTGCTTGGCGAAGAGAACATTCAGAATTCTTCAAGTCTTGTAGTCTTCAAATCTCCAGTTTTTCGATTCTTGTTGGTTCTGGATGCTTCGCACTCCGAATGATTGTAGATGACTTTGAATACTCTGAAGGCTCTGAATCTCCAATGCTTCTGGATCTCTCCACATCCCCTAAATGAGAGGTAACCATCTATATTTATAGAGTTTTGGTAGGTCTTATCTGGGTTATGGGCTTAAAACCCAAGTTTTAAAAAAGGAAAGGAAATATTTTAAAATAAGGTTTGACTATTTTTTTTATCTTTTTTGGAAATAAAGTAAAAGATTTTTATAAATAAATTTTGTTCTAAAAAATGAAAATGAATTTCTTTAAATTACTAAGTTTAAAATTTGTGTTTTAAAGAAAATAAGATTTTGTTTTAAAATAGAGTTTTAGATAGAAAAATAAAAGATTCGTTTTTAGAAAAGAACAACAAAGTTTGCACCTTAAGGTGTTGGCATGGTGGCAACAGGCTTTAGTGTTGGTACGCACGATTCAAGTTCAAACCCTTATATATCAAATAAAAAACTATGTTTTATTTATCATTGTTTTTTTTAAGTAATTATTATTTCAAAAACTCCAACTATGGAGATTGTTAATTCATCTTTTATTTTATGATGTGAATTAATAAAGCATGAGATATTTAAAATAAAAAAAATTCTTTCCCACCAATAAGATAATAGGATAATTTAAGACAAAATTTGGTAATCATTTTCGAATGGGTGTCGTAGGGTGCTAACACCTTCCATACGCTCAATTGACTCCCGAATCAAAAATCTATTTTTCACAGACCAAGTTTTTTAAATAGGTGATTAATCACACCTTGTCGGTGATTCGTGGCCACTCCAAACCCTTCTCATGAAAGCAACCCTTTAGGGAATGACGTCGGTCACTCCGTGTCGCGATGACGTTGCGACATCGATATTGACATTTTAAACCTTACTTATAAGGAGAAATTTTTTTTAGTACGATATGTGGGGGTTTGAGGATTCGAATTCTTGACCTTCTGGTCGGACATATAGGTGCCTTAACCCATTGAGCTATGCTCAGGTTAGCTTCTTACGAGGATAAACTTTCTCTACTCACTTGGTTATCAAGTAAATCATATGGCCACAAATTGACATTGGCCATCGAGTAAGATCTAGTGATCACAAATGCTTAAGTGTATTTAATGCAACTCCATTTTGTTGTCAACTTAGGGAGTGTGTAGATTAAATCTCTGACATCTTTCTTGTAGTGCTTGTGGCATGACTAAAGTTATAACGCCTCAAGCCCAAGATTCAAACAACGATTCATAATTCGAATTCAGCACTTAATTGCCCTGACATTCCCAAACCAACACGAGTCCTTTCAGCATGAAAATCTCTTAGGAAGTCACTCAACCCAAGATTGCTCCAAACCAAGCACACTTAACTTTGGAGTTCTTATGATTAAGCCACCGAAAAAGAAGGTGCACCTTGTTAGTATAGGTAGTGACTATCAATTCTTTTAATCCTTTGTTAATTATGCTTCCATGATCTTAAGATCTCTTCTATTCGGACCAGAATTTGAATTCTATATTCAACCCTAATTGCATCGGTATTCCTATACATCCCTTGCGACCTGACTGTGCTACCATTTCTATCTAAGCTACTTAAAAGAGCAAAGATTATTGTTACAAATCAATACGAGTCCTTTCAGCATTCTTTTCCTCGCTCACATACTTATAACTTTTGAGTTCATATGATTGAGTAACTGAAAAGGAAGATGCATCTTGTTAGTATAACTATCATTTTTTTCCATCTTTCGTAACCATAACTATCAATTTTTTTTCCATCTTTCTTAACCATGCTTCTACTATTTTAGGATCTCTCTCATTCGGATGTGGTACCGATTCATCGATGTACCCTTGCTCTCTACTCAGACACCACGGGATTTCGAATCCTGGTCCGAATCCTGGGTCTAGGGCATTAGAAATAGTATCAAACGGAATCTCTTCCAGTACAATGTGGTTCGAGGGCGAACCAAGTGGAAGCTGGTAGGCATGTGATGCCCAAGTAGAGGGGATGGTACATGGATGAATCGGTACCACACCCGAATGAGAGAGATCCTTAGATCATGGAAGTACGGTTAAAAAAGGCTTAAAAGCATTGATAGTTACTACCTATACAACAACATTTATTTTTGGTGGCTCAATTATAAGAACTCTAAAGTTAAGCGTGCTTGGCTTAGAGCAATCTGGGGTTGGGTGACCTCCTAAGGGATATTCTTAAAAAACATATGAGTAAGAACAAGTCAGGCAGAAAAGACTCGAGTTGGTTTTGAGGTGTGGTCGATTCCTTGGTCCTTGTTGAATGTTCACCTTCCTCTTGGTCCTTAGTGGCTATTCTTGCCCATTGAAAATCTTCAAAATGTGCTTGTGGGTCCAGTGAATCTTTTTCCTTTGTGGAGCCTACATGACTTATGCATGCCTCATCTTGGTATTTGGTGGGTCAAAATAACTGTTTCCAATTACGATCATATCAAAAGTAAAAAAAAGTAGAAAAAATATTACTAATAGTAGAAGTACTTAAATAAATGAGAAAACATGTGCCACATCAACTTGTATGAAATGTTCTTTATCTACATCTTTCTTGAAAACTAATAGTAAAATTACTGAAATAAATAAGAAAACATAGTCGACATCTACTTGTATGAGATGTTCTTTATCTACATCTTTCTTGAAAACTTGTGTCAATAATGATCTTTGTCTCTTTAAATCATCGTCTTCTACTTTGTAAATTGTAGGCATCTCAAGGTGGCAAGGTGTATTGGTAGTGAAAAACAAGGTCTTACCGACATTATTCTACCACTCAATTACCCCGATGGCCTCCATAAATTGTCCACTACTAGAGTTTCTTTTAATCAGTAAACCAAATCCTTATTTTCTTCTGACACGTGGATCTCTAGCTCTCTCGTGGGAGCTCATATTTTGAGTTAACTTAAGGTGGCTCTTAAGTGTTTAGAAGCTAAGGTGATCTCTCTCGAGATCCTTGTTTGGATTCATTTAGGGTGGTCCTTCGATATATTTTTCAATGTCATGGTGAGGTCTTTCATGAGATATCATCTTTTGGGCTTCACTTAGTGTGGTCTTTAAATGTGTGAATGTCGAGGTGAGCTTTAGTCCTTTAGGATTCACTTAGGGTGGTCCCTAAGTATTTTGGTACTGAGGTGAGCTATCTCATGAGAGTTCATCCTTTGGGCTTCACTTATAATGGTTTCTAAGTGTTTCGATGGAGAAGTGTGTTGTTGTTGGCTTTTTGGCCTAAGCTCACCTCAACATTATAACACTTAGGACCACCCTAAGTGAACCACGAAGGACGAGCTCCCACAAGAAATCTCACTTAGACATTCAAATTGTTAGGGACTTCAGGAACTAAATACATTGATGTAAGATACCACTTTAGTAGGGATATAATCAATGATGATTTAATTACCATTAGAAAGATATCAACTGATGTAAATACAGTTGATATGTTCTCTAAGGAATTGCCTTGTAAAAAGTTTAACCCATGTGAGAGAATGTTACAATTTGATACAAGGTGAAGATATTGATGAGTTGTCGCAGCCAGTGTTGGCTTTTTAACCCTTAATCTCAAGTTAATTAATTAATTAATGTTTTGATGATAACAAACCCAATTTTGTTTATTGATAATTTGTGTATTTTAAAGTGTCCACCACGTAGAGCTCGATATAGTGATTTCAATGACTCTTGAATTACTCACATCGGAGCTCAAACAGAGAAGTTACGGCTGAAACAAATTAAAAGGTAAAAACAACGTGGCAAATGATGTGAAGGTTAAATCATCTATTTGAACCGAGGGAAAAGTGACATATGGTGCTATTTTGGATTTTTTATTCAAAATAAATAGATAAAGCGCAAATGTACACACATCAAAAGTAATAAATGGAATGAATATTCCTAGTATCAATCCACAAGGACTAACGTAGTTTTTTTTTTTAATTAAAATGAAAAAATGGGTGAGTTTGGAATTTTTTTTACAGGTGAAAATAGATAGAGATGATGTTGGTTTTGATGTTTTAAAACTTAATGAAATAATACCAGCTTAGTTACTTCGAATTAGCTAAATAACACAAAATGAGGACAAGCAACGTGTTTGGCGCCTCCTTTATTTAAACATCAGTTACGCTTTGCAATTTCTTATGCCGAAGTGATCCTTGAAGTTCTAAAGTCATTCCTAATATATCTATTAAAAAAGTGAACTTAGTTTAACAAAAACCAAACATAACCGTGGGTCGAGGTATGTCTAAGCTACTCGAGCGAAACCTTTATATAAGCCTCTCTCACCAAAGTTAAATGAAAAAAGTTGTGAAATAGTTCAACCTTTTTCAGAATTGAAGTTTTGTTAAATCAGTAATTTGCCAAATTAATCCTTACTTTAAAAACAACTTGAGTAATTAAAGAATAAGAAAAACCTTTTGCTTTGCTGTCTTTTTTTAAAAAGACTTAGCTAATCATCCATAATCAATCTCAAAAAAACAAATTTAGCTCAGGTTAATAAAGTCAAAACATAATTGATTAAAGTTTAATTTTAATGACATGATTTTAAGGAAGAATGAAATACTACCAAGCTATAAAAGTGAGGAAGAAGTAATCTGAACGAACTTAATTCGTCTCTTTCGAGATTAGGGGAGCAATACTCATTCTATTTCACAAGAGTTGTGTGATTACAAAAACCTCTCCATGTAACAAGAAGAACGAGATGAAAAGAACAAAGTTGCCAGATTTTTTTAAATGGAGATCAACTTACAAAGGAAAAGCAATGAGCTTGAATTTGATAAAAAAAAAAAAAAAAACCTAAGCAAAACTTTAAAAGTACTACTAAAAACATAGAAAAAAGACAAAAACTAAAGTGCAACTAAAGTAGGCCAAGAAGAGAAATTAGAAAGCTCTCAAAATTGATCAAGGATGATGAAATGAGTGAGGGAGCTGCTGCATTTATAAGGAGCTTCAAGGATTGTTGAGAAGTTGAGGTTTACATTGAGAACTATTGCTTCCAAACTTGTTTGGCCCATTTTGTTATTGAATAAGCTTCTTCACATGCATGGATGACACGTGAGGGACTAAGGAGACTACTTCGAAAGGATTAAAATGCTCGTTTTCATTAAAAGGAAAAATTGGCAAGGCTAGCGCCTTGCTCCCAAAGATTCTGCACAAAATGGTAATTTCCATCGTAAGTCATCTCTAAATGTTATAAAAATATGATATGTGCATGTATAACCCAAAATAAAATAGAATGCATGATTTTGGCTATCAACTAAGTTTAAAATTAAAGTACAGTTTCTAAGCATAAAATAACAAAGAATAACATAACCGAACTCGTTTTTTTACGCTTGTAAACAAGGGAAATCAAATGCAATATGTGTTATTAAAAAATGAAAGAAATGAATAAATAAAAGAAAACCAAAAAAAACTTATAAGAAAGAGAAAGATCATTAGTATTTTATATAAAAAAAGGAAAATAAACGGTCACATCACTAAAAAAAGGCAGTTGCATGATTTGTAACGCCCCTGAATTTCCACATCACACTTGGGATAACTTTACCCAACTACCTGCACCGACCCTCCCCTTACCACAATAAAAAACCATCATGGTCTAAAAGTTCAAAAGTTCTCCAATAATCAAAGAAGTCAACTTGCCCTCCGTGGGTTAACAAACATAAAATCTTGTTTATTCAATAGCCAATACTCATAGCAAAACTAAATAATCAAAAGATAACATCGACTCAAAGGGCAATAAAATATCCAGACACATCAGACAACGCCACCAAGACCACACCTAAACATCACTCTACTAGAAAGTCCAAAACAAAAGAGAAATTCCACTATCCTAACAGTATAAGGGAAAATAAATGAAACGCAGCCTAATGGTCCTTTCTCAGTTGAGCCCTCTCCACGCCACCACCATCGTCAAAACCCAAATCCTTACCTGAAAACAATAATTACAGGGGGTGAGTATATAAAATACTTCGTAAGTAGCCCTCACTAACTACACAACACCAGCATTCTATCACACGATATTCAAACGATATATTAACTGGAAATTCAAGCAATCAACAAGTTGTAAAGGTTGACAACATGCAACAAGCGTTAAACTATCACAACCCATATCTCCTAGCCTGTAGGTGCTTGACTATTCTCAAACACTATCTAACTTTGTCACCACACCAATTCTCCAAGTCTCATTCTTTCGTTTCGTGTCGGTCCTTGACCTTTGTACCTAAGGCCCTGACACTGCTTTACATAATTTGGCGTTTGACCCTTGACCTTTGTACCCAAGGCTTCGACGCTCATCTTCACGTATCGATCTTCGACCTTTGTACCTAGAGCCCGACACCCAACTAGCTATGCTGATCCAATGATTTGTTTCTTCATGCCGACCCCCGACCTTTGTACCTGGTGCCTCGACATTCGTCCTTACTAAGACTGACGTATCGACCCCCAACCTTTGTACCTGGAGCCTCGACACCCAGTAGTACCATGTCAATCATCGACCATTGCACCCGGGGCTTTGACACTCGCAGGTTCTTCTTTAATAACATCCCACTCCACATCTCATCCCCAACCAAGATTTCCAGTACTAGCTTCCTAATTACACTTATTACAATGTCCTAGCACAACCTATTGTCCTGCATGATTTTAATGCATAAAGATCGCATGAACACAACATTTAACAACTAGCAGCATGCTCACATCATAGGGGACGCACACGTAATGCCTCTTGTAAGATAAATAGCAACACTTGCAGACATTTTCAGCATGCTTTACACAAAGTGATAAGAATAGGCACGACTCACAAAGCCTTTAAACGGACCCTTTCAACAGGTAACTATAATACACATTTGACAAAAAGAAAATTTAAACAATTTCATCCAACATATTCCAATAACATAACGCTAGCACGAATGAAACATGCATTCAATCACCCCTAACTAACACATCCAACAATCATAGCGACATGAGATATACGTATTAGATAATCAAATAGCCAAAAGACATTTCCAACAGTTCATAAACGCACACACCGCCCCCATTACTACTTACCCCCATTACTACTTACACACTCCCACCTCCTAGTCCTTGCATGTTTTCAACACCTATACCATAAAATAAGAAAAAAACAGCAAGTCATTTCCAACTTTCAGCCATGGGAAAAACATTCCAAGGTAGTTTTGAAAGTTTGTTTACCATGAGATCGACTTCGTTTAGGTGTAAGTGACTTAGATCTGTTTCGGACAGGCGTGGGTAGCGTACGTAAATCGAGCCTTGAACGGAAATGGGTAGTCGTTGAACGTAGAGAATCTAAGCTGTTTGCGTTTTTACAGCAGGAAAAGTTGCTCGAAAACCACCCCCGACACTGTTGGCCGCTACTCAAGGAGCACGGACCACCAATACTATGTATTAAGAGTCGTAGGTCACCGCTAATCAACCTGAACGTCGCCAATAGCCACCGAAAACGTCCAGAAAAACCACAGCTGCCGAGAACGCCGAGCAACACCGCCGTTGGTACGCCTGCATCACTGAAAGGCTGCTCGCCGGAGTGGGTTGTCGGGAAATAGAGGCGCGGCGCTGCTGCTTGCCGGTGTGGGTCGTCGGGAAGCAAGGTCGCGGCGCCGGTGGAGGCTCGTCACCAACCAGAGGAAGGTAAACGTGGGGGAGGGAGGGTTTGGGTGAAGGAGAGAACAGAAAAAAAAAATCGGGTAACAATAGATATAGCCATTTAAAATAGGCAATTTTAAAAGATGCCCAAACAACTTTCAATTTTCAATAATGGCCAACGTGAAACCAAGAAGATATCTGCTACTTTTTTAGGTACGAAACTACCCTCCCTAAAATTATTTTAAAATAAATATATTACTTTTCCTGTTTTCCAAGAGAATCATACCTATATTTTTCCATTATAGGATAATTCATATTTTTAGAATCTTACCTATATTTTCTAATTCAAATATTTTTCCAACCAATTTTTTGGAGAATTATAATAAGAAAAATATTCAATAAATTAAAATCTAAAACAAAATTTAAACAATAAAATAATTATTGAAAATTATACTCAAAAGATAAGATGGAACAAATACGTGAAGGTGAACAGATGAACAAATACGGTGGAGGTGAACAGAGGAACAAATACGGTGAAGGTGAATAGAGGAACAAACACAAGAGGAACAAATACGGTGAAGGTGAACAGATGAACAAATACAGTGAAGGTGAACAGAGGAACAAATATGGTGAATGTTAACAAATGAACAAATACGGTGAAGGTGAATAGATGAACAAATACGGTGAAGGTGAACAAATGAACAAATGCAGTGAAGGTGAACAGAAGAACAAATACGATGAAGGTGAACAAAGGAATATATACGATGAAGGTGAACAAATGAACAAATACAGTGAATATGGTGAACAGAGGAAAAAAATAATGTGAAGAAATAAGCTGTATTTTTGTGAACAATTAATACAAAAATATAAAGCATTCTACCTCAAACCAAGAGCAATTTGTAGAAAGTCAATATATAGGCCTCTCTCTCTTTTGCAACCCATTCAATCACCCACCACATTGCCCCACCATTGTCCATCGCTCCATTCCGTCAATTTGTCGCATTTCTTAATAGATGTTGTCTCTCTCTCACTTGATTTTAGTTTCCCTTACCATACCTTCAAGTTTCTGTCTCCCTCACCATACTCTCAAGTTTCTGTCTCCCTTACCATACCTTCAACTTGGCTGCGATCGTCTCCTCTCTAATTGTCTCCCTTGATACCATGTCTCCTAAAATTCGGTTAGTTCTGTATCTACATATTAAGTTTATAACAATAGTTGTTGGAAAGAAATCAAGAATCAAGGAGAGATAGAATCTAGGAGAGATAATAGGACTTAAAAGATATTTTATTTTTTAAAATAATAACTAAATATAAAGGGTAAAAGTGTCAAACTCAAACCTGCAAAATAGTTAAAAAAAAATACAAATGGACATTTTTAATTTTCCATTATCATTTGGTAATTTTTCAAAACTGGATGACAAATAAGGACACCAGCTATAAATTCTCAAAAAAAAAAAATTAGGTTTTGGCTTTTCCTCCTCTTTTTCTTTTGTTTTTGAAATAAAAAACTCAAATACCCAATTCTAACATAGGGTCCAAAGGTTTAAAGAACTAGAACTCCCATATGGTTTTTTTTAAGTCATACCAAGTTTAACAACCTCTAAATAATTGAAGAAAAATAATTAAGTCCAACGGCCCGAACCAAGGCCCAGTAGTGCCCTTCGAAACATAAATTATAAATCATTAGAACTCCTCAACGACCCAAAATAAAATATAGTAAGAACAAAACAAAATAAAATAAATTATGCCGATAATTTTGGGAGCCAGGATGGGAGCAAGAATTTCCTGTGGCAAACCTTTCCCCATATATATATATATAATATCTATCAGTGTGTGTTTTATTTAATTTTTTTTAGAAAAATTTATAAATATTGGGCTTAATGTTGTAAGCACTGGGGGAGAAAGTGAAAACGTGGATAAGGTTGAATAAGAAATTAGGGTTATTGATATAAGAAAGAAAGAAAAATGGGCAACGGTAAGAATGGATAAAATAAATTAGTCGTTTTAAAAAATGGCCAAAAGTATTAGTTATTATGAAACTGGCTAACTACATACTCCCTATAATTTATTTTGAACAAATATAGAAACAAAATATAAACAAACGCTATTTTAGGAATTTTTTCTCAACAACAAATGAAGCAAAAAAATATTCACCATAATTAGGAAATCAATTTACAAAATCAAAATTAAACAAACTAAAGATTACGAAGTAGTTATTTTCAAAATAATATCAATAAGTAAAAGTTAACATTTGAAATCTGGAAAAAAAAAACACAAAAGGCACATTAGGGTCATGACGAAGATGAGGATGATGCTAGAGAATTCATTAAATAACAACAAAAAAATTAAGAATATGTAAATTGGTGAAATAAAGAATTGTTAGGATGAGAAATTGTAAATGTAGTTTTATAAATTTATACCATTTCAGCAAATATAATATATATACATGCAATTGAATTTGACGGATAAGAAAATCACTAAAAATCACTTCATTAATAGAAAACGCCGATACCTGAAAAATGATTTGTACAAGGGAAGAAGGTGTTTCCATCACAAAGGTACTCACATTTACAACTTCTTAGAACATGATAGTGTTTTTTAAAATATACTTAAATGATCGCTCATTTATAGTAAAACTTTTTTTTAAATATCCTAACCACTTTCCCTTATTTTTTGCGAATATTATTAGAGATGTCTCTCTATGCTATAGAAGCATATTTAGGGCTGACTGCATCAAAATATTAATGTTTTATATTATTTAGCTTTTATAAATTTTTGTTTTAAAATACATCGTAATTAGAATTATGGTAGGCCTAAAAGGTAGGGTTTTATGGTTGCTATGCTAAAAATAATTTTAGAATGTTATTTACAACTTATCAAAGAAAATTACTTAAAAAATAGAATCATATATTTACGTTAAGTTTCTAGATTTATTCATATTTGTTCGTTAGTTGTCGATTTTTTTGTTTACTTTTTTTTTAGATGATTTATTAGATGATAACAAATAGGAAATAAGAATACAAACAACATGTGAGTGCAAATATTTTTGAGGGGTTAGGTATATATATACCCATTGATACAAATATTTAAGCTAAATTATATATTGTTTAACATTGATGGAAATCTAAGTGCAAATATGGGTGTGGTAATTAGGCATATATATGCATTAGTGAAAAATGTGTAAATAATCATAATGTAAATTTGGGGTCAATGTCGGTATCTACAGTGGTCTGCACTAGTATCACACTTATGCAAATATTTAAACTAAACTATATAATATTTGATAGTGGTGGAAATCTAAGTGCAAATACGGCTTTGGTAGTTAGGAATATACACACATTATTTGTGAAAAATGTGCAAACAATCAAAGGTAAATCTGGGGTCAACGTCAGTATCTACGGAGGCAGTATCCATAATGGTGAAACAATCACTCTCAACAAAGCATATATTACAGAAATTGTATTGAAATAGATACAAACGGAAATCTAAGTGATTTTGTATTCATTGTAGATTTTGTTTTGGTCCCAAGTAACATCATATTGAAATATGATTGATATAGAATTCATTGTTGCGAGTGAGAGAGCTTCGCAATTAGTATATACATGTTTTGACCTTCATAATTGAGTTGTATAGTGATATATACATGTATTTGATGGGAAAAAAATCTCATACTTCTACTGTAGAAATAAGCAAACAATAACTGAGAAATTTAAAGAAAACAATAAAATAAAGAAACACAAGAATTAACGTGGAAAACTCCAAAAAACCACGCCTACAAGGGAAGATTCACTATGTGAAAAATTATTTTAATCACATAAATTTCTCTCGCCAACTCCAATTACACAAAACACTCTCTCAAAGTAAATACCGCTCAATTAACTAGAGTTCGTATACCAGGCTTAAAGTATTTCAATTGAAATGATTAAAATACAACGTCATGAGCTCCGTTTATAGTAGTTGAAACACACCTCCTCCTTGTACCTTTCTGATGGTTCTAGTACTTCATGAGCACACTCTCTCCTTGTACCTTTTTGATGTGAGACAACTTCTATTATAATATTTTGTCAAAACCCAATAAATTTCACCATGGCAAGGTATTGAAGAATTTACAGCTTCTACTGCACTCATTGTCTTCACTGGACAATTATAATTCTCAATATCATAGAACTATAGCTACTCCACTATAAAAGTAGATCACTTGGAATGTCGCTTTCCAAGAATTTTTCTTCCTCGTCACACGTTAATAAATCCTACTGAGATTTATGGTGCAACTTCCACCTACTTGGCTCACCTTGAAATTTTTCAGCCATCGACATAACTTCCACCACACACACCTTGCATAACTGCCAAGCCAATGCTCATGTGTAAACTTGTGGAACCGCTACATCACATCCTCTATCATGGTAAAGCGGACATACCATGAGGATAAATTCTCTCTATCTCTTCAGAGGAACTAGTCATCGTCTCCCCTGACGAGAGAAACACTGTCAGCATCTAGCCTAAAGCCCTTTAATGAATCGGCTCTATTCGGACAATCTTTCTTCATGTGCCAGATTGTTTGCATCCCTAGCAACAAGCTTTCTTTTTCTTCTAATTGCAAGCTACCAGTGTTGAATTTTCATGTGAAGTATGCCCTCCAATCTTCAGCCTTTTTTCCTCCAACAACAGTTTACTAGCTAGTAGCCTCGGCAAAATTCAAAGTATCCTTCCCGTACAACAAGATCAGCTTCATGTGTTCATAAGAGGCTGGAAGTGACAAGATGAGCATGAGTTCCTTATCTTCGTCATCTATCTTCACTTGGATCGCCTCCAACTCAAAGATGACGCTATTGAGATTACTAAGATTATTTGAAATTTTCGTACCTTCCTCCATTCACAGCGTGTGAAACTGCTCCTTCAGGTACAACCGATTTGAGATGCCCTTTGCCTGATACAACACTTCGAGCTGCTTCCAAAATTCGTTGGCTGTCGAAATTCCATGAACCTTCGCAAGAATATTCTTCGCTAAACTTGTTCGTATCGCTCTTGAAGCCCTCAAATCCATTTCCTCCCAATCTTAATTACTCATTCTGGACTTCTTAGAACCTCTGCTAGAACCACGCTTGACTCTATTGGATCACCATCACCGCTTAACTTTTCAGAAGCACCTTCACTCGGTCTTCCCTTCAACGCCTTGTGTAACCCAGATTGTATCAGCTCATCCTTGACTTGAACTTGCCAGAAGCTGAAGTTGATCCTTCCATCAAATTTCTCCACGTCAATCTTCTTTAGACTCATAAAGAATGATATATCTGCTTCACAGTCCTAGCAAATGTACAAATAGTAAACACCCCACACTATTCCAGAACTGTAGCTCGTTTCAAGAAATATTTTCTAATGTGGAAGTTCAAACAATACTGCAACCACAGAGCATACTCATACTAGAAACTACAAACCTGAAGCTCTGATACCACTTGATGGTAAAAAACCATGAACTTCTACCATAGGAATAAGCAGAAAATAACTAAAAAATTTATAAACACAAGAATTGACGTCGAAAACTCCAAACCGGAGAAAAAACCATAACCCATAAGGAAAAATTCACTATATGAAAAATTATTACAATTACAAAGATTTCTGTCTCCGACATCAATTACACCAAACGCTTTCTCAAATCAAATACCGTTGAGTTAACTAGAGTTAGTTTTAAAATAAAAGAGTTTGTTTTAAAAGGTGAAAATATATAAAAATTATGATTTAAAATAAACAAATTGTTTTAATAAAAAGTTTTTGAAAGAAAAATAAAATAGTTTGATAATTTTTTTTAATAAAAAGTGTTTTTTTTTTGTAAGTAAAGTTGATTTTTTTAAAAAGAAAATATTTTATTTTAAACAATGTTTTTTTTAATGCAAAACAAATAAAAAGTTTTTTTAAAAGAATTTATTTTAAAATAATTCTTTTTAAGTCAATTTCTTTTAGAAAAAGAGTGAAGAGTTTGTAAAGAAATTTAGAACAAGTTTCTTTTTAATTAGCAAAGTTGAATTTTTCAAAAAGGACAAAATTTTGTTTTTAAGGAAAGTCAAAGTTATTTAAAAAAAAATAAAAAGTTTTAAAAAATTAAGATTTTGTTTTAAAGTAAAGTTTTAGATAAATTAAAACATTTGTTTTAATAAATAAAATTAAGTTTGTACAATAGCAAGAGGCTTGGGAGTCGACACCCTATTGAAGTTCGAACTCTTATGTGCCTTGAAATATATTTATATTTTTTTTAATTAATATTTCAAAAACTCAAATGACGGATGATATTGGAACCTCTCAATATTCTCGAGGGGTTAAAATTTTTCTAATGGTTAAGTCAACAGTCAGGAAATTTTGTTAGATCTATTCAGAGTAATTTTCTGCTTCTCGAGAAAGGACATTAAATAAAGGTCTACTTTTTCATTTACTTTCATTTGTTATGATAATAAACATGTGTTGTACTTCTTGTCTTAAACAATATAAACTACTTAGATTATTTAGAAATAGTTAAGTATAGTTTAACATTCTTATCATATACCAGCTTTCGAACATATGAGGTACATGAGGAATGGTTTAAATATGGGTGAGAGTGATGAAATAATTTGTGTAGCCAAGGCGTTTTATAGAGTAAGTTTCTTTATTTGAGCCGTACATATATGATGTTTATATGTGTGTATATATTTTTATTTCATTGATGTTTATTCATCTTTATATCGTAATGAAGATTGCTTTAGAGACAAATACGTGAATTGGTTAAGACATATATCATTGACCAAAAGATCTAAGATTTGACTCCATACCACACGTGTTGTTTAACTAAAAAATAAATCACATTCATGGGAATATTAACATACATGATACCATGCTTAATGAATTGGTGGAAATTTAGTGGATAAAAATATTATAATACATTTTGAAAGTTATACTAATTTCTTAAATTTTTGAGTAACAATTGCCAATTAGAGATTTTCTCCCCTAAAATTATATTTTTTTCTCTAAAATTTCACCAATTTCATGTAAATTTATCATTAACCGATTTTAATTTGCTAGAGACTAAATTTAAAAAATGTATATCGTGATGGTAAATTGAACCATATACTTACTCATAAAATTATTCAACCAACTAAATAAAAATGTTTTATCTTTTGTTCTTTTGAAAAATAAAATTACATTATAAAAATATATAAAACTAATCCTACTTAATTTTGAAAATTAATTAAATCTAACAATATTTCACCTAATTTATTCAACATTTTAAATATTTCGAATATTAAAAAGAAAAAACAGGCCTACAATGCAAATGATTCACTAGTATATATAGATGAGTGCATTTAAATACATTATCTCATTGTGTGTGCGAGTATGTGTTGTGTGTGCGTGTGCGTGTGCGTGGGTGGGTGCGCGTAGGTGCGTGTGTGGATTCAATTTGAAGCACTATTGTCCAACGTCACATTCAATATGGTTGGTTTAGTAATTGTGTAAAAAATGTTGCTGGGTCTCGAGATGGAGCTCGTTTCCAGTAAGTATTTGTTTTTAAAATGTAATCTATATTAGTCAAGATATTTGGAAATATTGATTATTGATGTTTCGAGCTTATTATCTGAAAATGCATTCTTAATTATCTGGTATTGTCTTCTGGGTTTTGTGTCTTGTTTTATAGATACAGTGATATGTGTGGGAAGGTGTTGGAATTTTACAATTTCTCTTGAGAACCTACTTTCTCAAAGGATTCATTAAGGCAGGTATCTAAACTTGAGTTATTTTGCTAATTAAAGTCTTTTTTCTCTTCGTTTCCTTATTTCAATTTTTTTTGTCTTGTTGGTAATGTTGTAAGAAAAGAAAAAACGGGCACGGTTATTGTTGATAAAATTGTCAACCCTCCCCTACAACGCACAAAAAATTGTTGCAATATCCATATTTGACATCTGAATGAATTTGCAGAGTCAACTGTTAGGAAATTTTGTTAGATCTATTCAGAGTAATTTTTCTGCTTCTTCAGAAAGGACATTAAATAATGCTAGTTTGAAACATATTAAATATATAATGTATTTTTGGAACTTATTTCAAAACTAATGCTTTTGAAATTGTTCCACCACTCAGTTTTCTCTTCAAGAGATGATCATGCCATTTTCAGCACTTGTCCTATCTTGAAAAGACGACCATAAGACGTGTCATTTTCTTGGCGTCAAGTTTAATTTTCTTTTTTTAAAACAAAATCAAGATAAGAGACAACCATCTGTTGGCGTGCACTTGTGTGATTGTTTCTTGAAGAGACGACTATTGGGACGTTGATTTTCAGGAAAAAAATAAAATATTTTTATATATTATATATTATACAGTAGCATTTTATACCTAGTATTTTTATTAGTGGTGTAATGGATGAGCACACAATTTTCATTCCTGCCTTCCTAAGTTCGAGTTGTGATCATACGTGCACCTTCTTCTCCTTTTTCTTTATAATAATAATAAGTAAAAATTTGATTGATAATTATTATTAAAATAAATTCTTAAGAATGTGTATCCCAAATTTGGAAATTTTAAATTTTTTATTAATTTTTTTTTCCTTGCGAATCATTTCACTCCCTTACAATTAGGGGTGTTCAAAAAATCTCATAACCTGACGAACCCAACAAACCCAACCCAACCCAATGTTGGGTTGGATTAAACATTGGGTTGGGTTGGGTTGGAAAAATCGCAACCCGACCGGGTTGGGTCGGGTCTCGGGTTGACCCTTGAAAATTTCGGGTTGACCCGACCCAACCCGACATCTTTTTTTTAATATATATATATATATATATATATATATATATATATGTAACGACCCAGAAATCTCGCGCACCTCTAGGTCACATGAACTACCCAACTAATCAGTTTTAGCCCCGATTACAACTTGCCAACTTCCTTTGA
>NW_019104854.1:71620-83189 GCF_001995035.1 Momordica charantia | reverse complement strand
CATAAGATGTACATTAAAACTATAGGTTATACGAGAGAAATGTTTTAGAATATGATTCTAATTTTATAATAAATGATTAAGTGTTAATTATTTATGTATATATATATTTATTAATTATTAATTGGATTAATAATTAATTATATTAATTAATTTGATTAATTAATTATATATATATTATTATATATTATATATATATATATTAATATTAATAATAATATTTTTATTATTATTATTAAACTCCCCTACAAAATTGCAGGGGAGTGGGAGGTTTTGTGACGTGGGGAGTTACCCCACGTCACCCTTCTTCTTCTTGAAGAGTTGGGGAATGAAAAAAACAGAAGGTTACAGAATAGAAAAACCTTCAACGATTTCTCTCAAACTCTCTCAACCTCTCCTTCTCTTCGATTAAGGTGCTACCACAAGCACGATCCCGAGACCCAAGAGGATAGCGAGGAAGATCCGGTGGTGGTGTTCGAGGGGAATTCACTGAAGAAACGATCTTCAAAGGTTTGAATTTCCTCTGTATTTTCCATCTGTAAAATTCGATTTTGTATCCCGAAAATCAGCAACGAAAGTCCGCTTTCACTCCGGGATTCACATCCCTTCACCCTCAACTTGGCTCCGATCGTCTCCTCTCTGATTGTCTCCCTCGATGTCATGTCTCCTTAAATTTGGTTAGTTCTATATCTACATATTAAGTTTATAACAATAGTTGTTGGGAAGAAATCAGGGATCAAGGAGAGATAGAATCTAGGAGAGATAATAGAACTTAAAAGATATTTTATTTTTAAAAATAATAACTAAATATAAAGGGTAAAAGTGTCAAAATCAAACCTGCAAAATAGTTAAAAAAAAATACAAATGGACATTTTTAATTATCGATGATCATTCGGTCATTTTTCAAAACTGTGTTACAAATAAGGACATCGGCTGTAAATTTTCTAGTTTCTAAATCCTATATGTCCCTAGCCTGAAAATCACAATAGTCCAACGTGCACCACATGTTGCTGAGCATTTTGCCGAACTTCATACGAGTAAATTTTCTCTTTCCTAGCTTATTCTCATTAGATCTCAACTCTAATTCTTGTTCTCCAATTGAAGACCCCAACCTGATACCCTTAAACCTAACATGGAACTTTGAACCTCATGCTAGTGTGTTCTAGAATGGAGATGATATACAGAGCCCTATTAATAGTAGACACACATAATAATGTACGTTTCATGAAATGAAGTTATAAACAAACTAAATAATCGTCTATAAAGTCAAATACATTGCAAATGCCGCTTGACAAATGTTCGCTTACCACATCGGGAATTAAAATCATTGGACCTCCATAATCTCCAGGCCAGTGACCATCATTTTCTTGGATTGTTGAATAAGAGTTTATAAGACCTTGAAGGAAATCAATAAATTAATGAATAGAAACTGGAACCAAAGCATGAGGAGACCTGCATACGCACGAGATCAATGTTATGTTTCTTCTTGAACTTGGGGCAAGAGAAATGCTGGCAAGCATGTTGTATATGCTAAGGATGTTTGGGGTGTTGAATTCGAGATGAAAATGTCAACCTTGGCGATCCAATTAGTTGTTTAGAGTTGAGAGCCATTTGCCGGCATTAGAAGGATTGGTAGATGTACGAAATGGTAATCGTGGTCCCAACATTTTTTTTGGGCATCAAATGGACCTCAATCTTTTGCTGCCATATTGTGGTTGATTTGAAGAAGACCAGATGTGGTTGTATTTATGAAGAATCCAATTGGTGCGTCGTAGGGTCAATCGATGTCAAAAGAAAATGTTGTTGGAGGCAATTTAAGAAAGTAGGAGAAGGATTTAGAATGGAGAGACAAGTATGGACCGAAACTTCTAACATTGCGGTTGGACACTTTTCTTAATTTAAGTTTTGGTTTTTCTTGATTACATACAAGGAGAGATAACACCTCTATTTATAAGTGTTTGAGAGAACTCTATGGAGAATTTTAGAGAGTTAGAAGGATCTCTAGATACATATTAATCTATTCTTATCCAAAGGAATTCTCTAGAATTCCTTGGAACCTAGGAAAAAAGCTAGATAATTCTAGAGTATTTTATTTACATATTTATTTACAAACTTTTGGATAAATCTATAAATAGCTATTTTGTATGGATAATTCTAGAAGCTTCTAGTATGTTTGAAAATTACAAATTACTATTTTTCAATACCCCTTCTAATTTGTAATTTTCAAAAACTTCTTGAACTTCTTAAACTTCTCAATCATAACAGTTTTGGTGAACATATCTGCAGGTTGATCATTGGTTTTGATGAACTCCAAAAATATTTCTTCTTTGCTTATCAAATCTCTGATATAGTGATGACGTAACTCAATATGCTTGGACCGAGCATGAAAGACAAGATTTTTTGTCATTGTAATTGCTGACATATTATCGCAGAAGATTTTTGTCGGCATCACCTGCTTCATCTGAATATCTTTAAGGATTCTCCTTAGCCAAACGGCTTCACAAGCTGCTTCAGTTGCGCTGTATATTATGCTTCAGTGAAAGACAAAGCTACAGTTTGTTGCTTTTTTGAACTCCAAGATATTTCATTAGATCCTAAACAAACATATCCTGAAGTGCTCTTTCTATCATAAAGAGAACTTGCCCAATCACTGTCAGTGTAGCCAACGAGCTTGCAATCTTTCTCCCTTACATACTTAAGCCCATGACTTTTGGTACCTTGTAAATATCTCAAAACTCTTTTTGCAGCAGCATAATGGGATTTGTTTGGATCATTTATGTACCTTGAAATAATGCTGACAGAATGCATAATATTAGGCCTGATATTAGTAAGATAGATTAATGAACCAACCAGACTTCAAAAAGTCTGTGAATATGCTTTACCAAATTTATCTTCACAACATAACCTCTTATTGGGTGCCATGGGAGTTGCAGCAGGCTTGCAATTGCTCATATGAAATTTCTCGAGTAAATCATCAATATATTTTTCTTGAGAAAGGAAAATCTCACCTTGATGCTGCTTTACATGAATTCCAAGAAAAAATTTCATGAGACCTAAATCAGTCATTTCAAAATTCTTCATCATACTTTGTTTAAATTCTACTAGCATTTTTGAGTTAGTTCCAAAATAGATTAGATCATAAACATATAAGCAAACAACAAGGAAATTTGTACCTTCCTTCTTCACATAGAGAGATGGTTCACTAAGGCTTTTTTGAAATCCATTATGGCAGAAGTATCCGTCGATGTTGTTGTTCCATGCACGAGGCGCTTGCTTTAATCCGTACAAGGCCTTATGGAGTCGATAAACTTTCTCCTCCTTTCCATGAACAATATATCCTTGAGGCTGCTCTACGTATACTTCTTCTTCCAGCTCGCCATTTAAGAAAGCGGATTTGACATCCAATTGAAACACATTCAATTGTAACTGGGCTGCTAAAGCAAGAACAGCTCTTATTGCCTCCATGCGAGCTATTGGTRCAAAAATCTCGTTAAAGTCGACACCAGGCTGTTGGGAATAACCTTTTGCCACTAGACGAGCTTTGTGCTTCTAAATTGAACCATTTTCTTTAAATTTGGTCTTAAAGACCTATTTTAAGCCAATCGTTTCTTTTCCTGATGGTAAGTCATGAAGCTCTCATGTCTTATTTCTTTCAATGCTGGCCATTTCTTCATCCATAGCTTTGATCCAAAGTTCTTCTTTTGCTGGCTGATCAAAATTTTGTGGCTCACAAGCAAATATCTTGCAAAGAACGCATTCTTCTTGGGGGAGATTCCGAGCTTTCTTGATTTGAAGTAGCTTCAACTGACAATCTCGTAGGAGTTGAAGGAGAACTTCTTGGTGAGCTCAAATTCTGAGAGTCTTGTTGGCTATCAGGCTCTTGAATATCTTCGTACTGTTAGGAAGGATGAGAACCATTCTTCTCAAAATCTCATGTGGCCATTTCGTCAAATATTACATCTCTTGATGTCAACAATTTATTTGTCTCTGGATTAAGCAATCGATATTCCTTTGATTCATCACTATAGCCGATGAATAAGTATTTAGCTCCTTTTTATCGAACTCTTCTCTTTCCCGGGACGAACTAGAGAATAAGCTGGGCAACCAAAAACTTTGAAGTGATGAACAACAGGTTTCCTCTTATTTCATGCTTCAAAAGGAGTTTTGTCTTCTACTGCTTTGGTAGGACACCGATTGAGGATATAGAAAACTGTATAGGCAGCTTCTGCCAAATTATTTGGAAGTCCTTTAGCTTTCAACATGCTTCGTGCCATTTCCACAATGGTTCGATTCTTTCTTTCAACAATGCCATTTTGTTGTGGACTATGTCGAACTGTTAATTGTCTCATTATTCCATTCTCCTTGCAATAGTCCATGAATGACTTGTAGATGAACTTGCCTCCTCAGTCTGTTCTCGAAGTTTTGATCTTTTTGCCACTTTGGTTTTCTGCAAGAGCTTTAAATTGAAGAAAAACAGCAAAAGCATATGATTTTTCATTAAGGAAATAAATCCACATCATTCTTGTAAAATCGTCAACAAATCAAATGAAATATCTTTTGTTAGTGAGAGTTGGAGTTCTTGTAGGACCACATATATCTGCATGCACCAACTTTAGTGGAGATTTATTCCTCCACAAATTTTTAGCAAAAGGAAGTCTATGGATTTTCTCATAAATGCAACGTTCACATACCTTTCCATTATTTTTATTTTGGGGAGGCCAATCACCAAATTTTTTTTTGTTTTAGTGTAAGAAGACCTTTTCAGTAAAGATGACCCTACCTCAAAGGCCATAAGCAGGAAATATCTGGACTTTCGATCTTGAGAGAAAAATTCTCTTCCAGCAGTATCAGGAGCGGAAAGACTTTGGTGACGGACATATCAACTTTTGCTACTATCTGATCCTTTTCTTGTCCAGAATGATGTATTTGCCATCATCAAAATTGACTGCATATCCTTTCTAGAGTAGCTGACCAACAGTTAACAAATTTTGGGTTATGCCAGGAGTATAAAGAACATCTGAAATATACCTTGTATCTCCTTTCTTGGTGTGGACAACAATGACTCATTTTCCTTCAGCTTTGTGCATCTTGCCATTGTCGAGCTTTACTTGAGAGCTGAAATTGCGAGCAAGCTTAACAAAGAAGTCTTTATTTCCTGTCATGTGATTACTGTAGCCACTATCCACGTACCATATACATTCCCGTTGATCATGTTGCCCATCCTTCTTTTGCATAGGATTCCACCGTTTTTTATGATTAGACTTGAATGTCTTCTTTTTTTGAAAAATTTAGCTTGGTATGAAAGGCTTGTTCCACAGCTTGAGTTGGACACTTGTTCAATCTCTCTTCGTGAGCTTGAAGCGATCCCATTAGTTTAAAGATTGTCAATTTAAACAATCTTTGGACTCTTCGATTGTTGCAACAACATGGTTAAATTTTGGAGGAAGGCTTCAAAGAACTTTTTCATTGACTCTCTTTTCTGGAATAGTCTCTCCATAGTTCTTCCTTTGGTTAATAATTTCGGCAACTCGAGAAAAGAATTCCCGAATGTTTTCACTTTCCTTCATCGATAAGTTGTCAAAATCTCTCCACAAGGATTGCAACTTGATGGAGATAATTTTTTCAGATCCCTGAAATTCTTTTTGCTAAATTTTCCAAGCATCTTTAGCTTTTTTAATACCAAAAATTCGGGAGAAAATGGACTTACTAACACCTTGCTGAATGAGTCGGAGAGCTAAAACATTTCGCCTTTTGTTCTTCTTAAACTCCTTCTATTGTTCTAGTGTCATCTCATTGGTGCCTTCATCTTCATAGTCTTCTTCAATGATTTCCCAAAGATCTTGAGAAATGAAAATTGTCTCCATTTGACTCTGCCAGTATTCATAATGCTCTCCATCAAATACGGGAACTTGGTTCGTTGGAAGGGTAAATAAGTTTAGAACACAACTAGTAGTCATGTTCAATTTTAAGATGGCTCTGATACCAAATTTTCTGGAGGCAATGAAAGAAAGTAGGAGAAGGATTTAGAATGGAGAGAAAGGAATGGAGAGAAACTTCTAATATTGTGCTCGGACACTCTTCTTAATTTAAGTTTTGGTTTTTCTTGATTACATACAAGGAGAGATAATACCTATATTTATAGGTATTTGAGAGAATTCTATGGAGAATTTTAGAGAGTCAGGGAGATCTCTATATACATATTAATCTATTCTTATCCATAGAATTCATTGGAACCTAGGAAAAAAACTAGATGATTCTAGAGAATTTTATTTACATATTTATTTACAAACTTCTAGATAAATCTATAGATAGCTATTTTGTATGGATAATTCTAGAAGCTTCTGGCATGTTTGAAAATTAAAAATTACTATTTTTCAACAAATGTAAAATAAAAAAAAACGTTTATTCTAAGACAAAACAGAAAAATCAAATGAAATAAAGGTTTGTACCTACCCGAGCGCCGTTGGCATGCTATTCCCTTCTCTCGTGAAGCACAGTCGCACGCTGCCCACTCATTTTTCTTTCACTCTCTCACGAACTTACTACGACGGGCGGCACAAGGTTATGCACGACGAGCTTCCCCTTTTCGGCAACGCGTTACCCAGATCCAGCGAGGCTCACGAAGAATTGTGTGACGCATTTTTCCTTGCGACAACGCCTCCATGGCTGTGGTGTGATCTCAGCCTCCCTGGCAACAACGTCATAATAGATCGACTTCCTTACGAGCAGATGATGGTGACCACGACGTGCAGCCATCCTGACGCCCCAGATCTGACAGCCCTCTCTTCTACGAGATGGACGACACAAACCCAGCGAGCTTTGACGCCTAGTTCGGCAACGGTGTAGTCTCCATTGCCTTCTGTGCAACAATTTGACGGGTGCGCACCCACGACGGTTGGCGTGATCTATCTGTAGCGGCGCAACTTGCCTCTTCTGGCGTGACCCACACCCCAATTTGTGATAGACCTCGACCAATAACCTTATTAACCCTAGATGTGAGAACCATGCGTTGGTGAGCCCCAACGTTCTATTAATCAATGAAGTGGTTCAATTGGGTTCTTACTTTTGACATCATAACTTACCTTTTTTGTTAATTTAGGGAATCCGATCCAGTAGAGATTAATGACCGTTGAAGGCGTATTGAAAGTAATTATTGGGGAATATGTGTGCTGCTATTTACATTATATATTTGTTGCTAATTCTTAGTTATATGTATGATTTCGTAGAATGTGTTCGGGTTATTATATGAGTTGATGAATAACATGATAAATGTGTTGGAAAAGTCGACCAATCGAAGGGTGTGTTGGTCGGTCAGTTTAGTTTATTTTTTTTTCAAATAAAAAATTGCTTTACACAAAAGGTGCACCGATCGACTCTGGGGGTTGTGGTGCTGTTGGGGGTGAGCGGCGCACAGATTGAAATTGAAGGAGAAATAAAACACCTCCGTAGTTTGAAGAAGAACAAAAAGAAGTTGGAAGAAGAATGAAGAAGGATAAAGGGTGAGACGACGCACTGCACGAGGGAGAAGAAAATAAAGAAAAGATATGGAAACGGGGGAAATGTTAGAATAGAGTAGGAGGCTAGTATGTAGATATTATCAGATTATGTCGCTGAGTATTTTACCATTGCAAGTGCAACATAGAATTTTAGAAATGTAACTCTCATTGATCCTTTTGCATGGCTTCTTTTCCATGCTTTTATTATGATTTTATCACATGTGCATGGGTGCTAATTCTTGTTGATAGCTCTTTATTTTTATTTGATAGGAAGGATGTAGTGTCACTGCGCGCCGAATGGTATACTTGCCTATGTGTTATCTGTATGGGAAGAGATTTGTTGGTCCTATAACACTTATAATTAGATCTTTATGGAAGAAGCTCAATCTAGTCCGCTATCATGAAATTTGTTGGGTAACAATAGATATAGCCATTTAAAATATGCAATTTTAAAATATGGCAAAAGAACTTTCGCTTTTCAATAATGGCCAACGTAAAAGTAGGAATATATGTATTAATATTTTAGGGACCAAATTAATATTTTTAGAATCCTATCTATATGTTTCCATTCAAATAGTTTTCCAACTAATTTTAGAGGGAATTATACTAACAAATCTAAGTAAAAAAATAATATCTAATAAACATTAATAAACAAAATGTAATTAGAAATAGAAATACTAACATTCAAGCTAGAACAAATGGATGAACAAATACAACAAAAACCGAAGAAACAAAAACAACAAATAAAAATACAGTGAACAAAGAAACAAAAATACAATAAACAACAAATATGGTGAACAGAGAAACAAAATACAACAAATACGGACAACCATGGTGAACAGAGAAACAAAAGTATAATAAATACGGTGAACACAAAAATACAACAAATACCGTGAAAAAAGAAACAAATATGGTGATGAGGGGAACAAATACAACAAATACGGTGAAGAGAAGAACAAATACAACAACAAATGCGGTGAAAACAGGTGTATTTTTGTGAACAATTAATACAAAAATATAAAAATAAGGAGAGAGTAACAAATACAGTGAATAAGATCAACTAAAAAAAATACAAATACTGTGAAGAAATAAGGTATATTTTGAACAATTACTATAAAAATATAAAAAAGCACCCTACCTCAAACCAAAAAGGTACACAAACCATGGACACTCAACATATAGGTCTCCCTCTCCTTTACCTTCCAACCCTGCGCACCACTTGCAACCCATTTCTATCACCCACTGCGTTGTCCCACTATTGTTCCCTCTCTCGATTCCATCAATTTGTCACATCTTCTCCCTTTATCAACTCAACTCCGATAGATCCTCTCTCTGATCGTCTCCCTTAGTGTGATGTCTCATTATAATTGGTGAATTCTATCTCCATATATATCTAAGTTTATAATAATAGTGGTTAGGAAAAAATACTAGAATCAACGAGGGATAGAATTGAGAGATAATGGAAGTTAAGGATATTTTGATTTTAAAACTAATAACTAAATAGGAGGGTAAAAGTCTCAAATATCAAACTTGCAAAACAATTAGAATAATATAAATGAACATTTTTCATTATCAAAGATGATTCGGCTATTTTGCAATATTAAGTGACAGACAGGAACACTTACTATAAATTCTCAAACTTATTGGAGTAAGGCTCATAATCAGTGTGCAAAGGTTGGTAAGCAAACTGTTGAATTTCTCTCTGAAATGTTTACTTTTGACCTAATTTTTGTCTGCATCATCCCCTTTTTTTTTTATTATTCACTCCTTTGTAGTAAATCTTCTAGGTTTCTAGAACATATATATCTTTGATAACTTTGTTCGTTCTTAGTAGATTAAATATAAGTGAATCATATTTTGCAATTTTCATAGAGCCTATGAGACCTCAAGAGGCGGGTCTATTGGTAAGGGCTTGGGATCTCTTGGTCATATCAGGTAAGAGGTCTCAAGTTCAAACCTTTTGGTGAGCTTAATACCAAAAACCTTTGATGTCTCCAGAGTCCGAGCCTTTGGGCGGGTGCGAATGCTCCTAGGTATAGAAGAGCAAATCTCTAACTCCCAATTATCAACCAGAAAAAAAAAAAAAAAAAAACCATAGAGCCTATGTCTTGACTTCAAGTTACTGTAGAAATAGTGAAGTCATTGTTACTTTCATGAATGTATGTATATGGTTGACCGGATTAGAAAAGGGGTTCGGTTCCATTTTGGACTTTGTTATTAATTGGGTAGATAATATCCTGGAGTTTGTTACTAATGGGATAGAGAATATCATTATTCTTTAAAACTCTTTATAACGGTCATTCATTCCATAAATTTGTAAATTGGCCTTTTGGATGGATTTTATTTTCAGATGAACATGCAGACGTGGGGATCATTTATAGGACTTCGAGAGCTGTGATATTGGACATTACTTGCTAGATTAGGTTAGAGAGAATTGTTTGGTTAGATGTTCTGATTTAATTTTGTTTATGCAAAAAATGTGACGGGGTATGACTTGGTCAAGGTCGGCCACAGGGAAGAGCTCGACCTACTCCAGGTATGACCGTCAGGAGAGCGTGACCTGCTTTTCAGGTATGACCACGGGAAGAGCATGACCTGCTCCAGATATGACCGCGGGAAGAGCTTGGGTATCCTTGGAAAGGGATGACCAGCTCAAAGGGTCAAGGTCGGCTGACTGGGATGAGCTGAAGTGTCAGGAATGAGCTGAAAGACCACTTGGCAAAGAAATACCTACACAAGGGAACAAACACTCTGACGCTCAAGTCAGTTTTGAGTTCGACCTTAGTATGGAGGCCGAGCTAGAATACGATACCTAACTGAAGAGTGAAGTGCTCTATTTATAGGCTGAGGTACCCGACAAGGAATCCGACCAGCGGTTGAGCATGTCGGGATCGAGGTCGGCCTTTCGAGAGTAATTATTCCAGTTAATACTCTATCATCTGGAATTTGGCTAAGTATGGAAGGTTGTTCCTCCCTTGAATGATATTCAGAGAAGACCTTCAGATCGGCCTTTAGGAAGGCCTCAGGTCGGCCCTCAGGGGAGCTCTTTAGGTCGGCCACTTCAGGTAGGCCACCAAAAGGAAGATCTTCAGGTCGTCAGGTTGGCCAACAAAGGGAAGACCTCCAAAGTTGGACTTTTTTCTGTCCTCCACGTGCCAATACACTTTTCAACCCCCAAACATTGGCCCCCTTTCTGGCTGGTCCGAGTTCGACCTGGCAGAGAAGTTTTTACTGGGTTTTAAAATTTGCCTAAGTGGTGATTTCCATCTTTCGAGATTGAAGTAGATCACACATCGGACGTCAAACAACATATAGTAGGTCGAACATCGAACACAGTGTTATGGTCATGATCTGAGCCAACTTTGAGAAACTCATCTTAGACTTGTCATGTTGATTAAGCTTGGTATTTGAAGAAGCTTGACCTAAGTTGGGTGCTTAGGAGTTTGAAGTAAGAGTTGAGAAGCACAACCTAAGCTTGGAGCTTAGGGCTGGAGTAGGACATGTATACTTTATATGGGGTGAATTCAATCTCATCTTTGTCATTTCGAACTTGTCGTAATTTTTTGTACATCCTACATCGAACTCGTAAGTGTAGAGGTTTGAATTTTTTTCTCATCAAATTACATCGCACCTCGAAGTCGTAAGTTTAGAGGTTTGAATTTTCTTTTATCAGATTACATCGCACCTCGAACTCGTAAGTTTAGAGGTTTGAATTTTCTTTTATCAAATTATGTCGCATCTCGAACTCATAGGTTTTGAGGTTTGAATTTTTTCTTGTCGAATTACATCGCACCTCGAACTCGTAAGTTTAGAGGCTTGAATTTGGTTTTGAATTGTACCTTGGCACTTATGCCATGTGGGAGTACTTGGCCCCCATTGGAATGTAGGTCGGCAGCCCCTGAGTTGGATCTGTCATGATGGATGAAATATGATCAAACGATCGAAGTTCTTCATTTGGATGAGGATGAGCTGCCTGATGGCTGCTCTTCCTCTAGCTAGGGATGAGTTGAGATGGAGCTCTTCCTCTTGGCGAAGTTGAGTTATCTGATATGAAACTCTTCCTCTAGCGGGGATGA
>NW_019104854.1:53003-63404 GCF_001995035.1 Momordica charantia | reverse complement strand
TTTTCTCCTTAAGTACCACTATCCCTCTAATGAACAATTGATTTAGGATCAAATCACTAAATCCAATTCCTCTCGGGCCAGTGAGAGGATGGGGCCCCTTGTTCAAGACCCGAGATCAGCCCTTAAGGGAATAACCTCTCTACTATCCCTAAATCGGGTAGGAGTGAATTCCGTCTTGCTAATTCTATGTCCCCAGCTATCTACCCAGCTTATCCCTGAAATGGGAGGCATATTGAGCAGCGCTGATGAGCTTACTCTCACCTATGCAGATCAAGGGAGAATCCAGAATAAATAGGAGTTCATAGATGGCTCAGGATTTAGATCAAGTTATTTAGGTCATCGATAAACGAAAATAATCAGTGTTATCCGTAAACGGTGTTAATACGTAACAGTGATTATTTCAGGGTCAGTCTTACACAATCTCCTTGTGTAGAACACCCCCGCTCACATGTTTCTACAAGAACGAATCAGGATCACTTCGTTTATGACACCTTACAACATTTGTAACAATCATAAAGCGGGCCATATTCAATAGTGTCTCCAAGAAAAAGTACCCAACTTGATCCATGTACTATAGACTGTTTAGGCTATTTAGTTGAACTTGATCCAGTTTATGTCTCCACATAAAGTCCAAGTACTCATTATAATAGCCAAGAGTTCGTAGTTTATTGGATTTATTAAAAAAAAACAAATTCACTTTCATTTAACAACATTTGTCTGAATAACCTCACATTAATGTTCACTGTTTAAAAACTACGAGTTTTAGGACAGAGTGCCCAACACAGAGCGCTGCAAACGAGATCGAATAGGCAAAAGTTTGATGAAACCATCCATAGCTTTGTCACGAGTAAAATGACAATCTACTTCGATGTGCTTAGTACGCTCATGGAAGACAGGATTGGTAGCAATATGAACAGCTGTTTCATTATCACAAAACAAAATGGCAGGTAAAGAAACAGGCAGTTGTAAATCAGCCATGAGATGGGAAAGCCAAACCAACTCACAGGATGCAACAGCCAATGCCCAGTATTCTGCTTCAACCGAAGAACGAGAGACGGTCGTTTGTCTCTTAGTTTTCCAGGAAACCAATGCATTACTCAGGAAAACACAGAAACCTGTGGTAGAACGTCTAGAATCAAGACAAGAAGCCCAATCTGAATCAGCAAAGGCTCTAAGCTGGAAAGAAGACGAGGCTGGGAGGAAAATCCCTTGACCAGGGGCATTTTTCAAATACCGTAAAAGGTGATAAGCAGCTGCAAGATGAGACTTAGATGGCTTGGAGACAAATTGACTTAACTTGTGAACGGCAAAAGTGATATCAGGCCGTGAAATAGTCAGATAAAGAAGGCGACCAACCAATCTTCTATAAACAGAAGCAAGAAGCAAATCATCATCATAAAATTGAAGCTTCAACGTAGGCTCCATGGGAACATGAACAGGCTTGCAAGCCAAAAGACCATTATCTTCAAGAATCTGAAGCATATAATGACGTTGGGAAACAGAAATTCCCTCAGAAGTTCGAGCTAGTTCAAGACCAAGAAAAAACTGAAGATAGCCTAAGTCCTTGAGCTTGAACCTAGCATGAAGAAGAACCTTCAAACAATCAATAACATCAGAACAAGCACCAGTGATGATTATATCATCAACGTAAACAAGCAATGCAACAAACGTAGGACCGGAACCCCGGACAAATAATGAGTAATCGGCCTTCGACTGATGAAAACCAAGAGACAACAAAGCATCAGAGAATTTAGCAAACCACTGGTGAGAAGCTTGCTTAAGACCGTAAATAGATTTATTTAATCGACACACCAAACGCTCCCCCTTAGATGAAACCTCAGAAGAAGGCTTGTAACCCAAAGGTAAATCCATGTACACTTCCTCAAAAAGATTCCCATGTAAAAAGGCGTTGTTCACATCAAGTTGAACAAGAGGCCATTGTTTAGAAACTGCAACAGTAAGCAAAACACGAACGGTAACAAGTTTTGCAACCGGAGAAAAAGTCTCAATAAAATCCAAGCCTTCCTGCTGTGTAAACCCCTTTGCTACCAAACAAGCTTTGTAACGCTCAGTAGAACCATCAGGACGATGTTTAACCTTGTAAACCCATTTACAACCAATTGTGTGTTTTCCCGGAGGAAGAGGAACAACACACCAAGTATGATTTGACTCCATAGTAAGGAGCTCATCTTTCATAGCCTGCTGCCAATGTTCATGTGGAACAACTTGATGGTAGAATTGGGGCTCAAATTGGCTAGAAATGCCAAGAGAAAAAGCCTTGAAACGTGGAGAAAGATGAGAATAAGAGATATAATCATGAAGAGGATATCTCGTCGATAGAATCTGTAAAGATGAAGATGAGGCAAGATTACAATGGTAATCTTGAAGGTAAGAGGGAGGTTTAGAAACTCAAGTTGAATGGCGATCAGATGGCATAACAATGGGCAAAACAGAGGCTTCATTAGTAGGAGATGTAAGGGGAATCTCGATAATAGGTGTGGGTTCACCAAGATGTTGGATTACAACACCATCATTATGTTGAGTCACATCAGTAGGTTGGTTCACATCAGAAGGTGGGGTCACATCAGTATGTTGGGTCACATCAGAAGGTGGGGTCACATTAGGATGTTGGGTCACATCAGAAGAACTAGCAACAAGAGACAAATCAATACCAACCATATTTGGAAAGCCATCAATATCCTCAATGTGATCTCCAGTCGACATAACATCAAAAGCTCGAGGAAAAGAAAACCCAGATAAAAAATCAGGCAGAACAGAGCCAAGAGTGACCGTATGAAAAGGAAACACGGTCTCATGAAAAACAACATCCCTAGAATTAAAAAACTTCTGATTTTTAATATCAAACAATCAAAATGCCTTCATACCAAGGGGATATCCAAGAGAAATCGTAGGGATGGCTCGAGGAGCAAATTTGGAGCGATGAGATTGTAATGTAGAAGCAAAACACATGCAACCAAAAACCCTCCAACTAGAATAATCAGAAGCAGATCCATTCAACAAAGCAAAGGGTGTATTCCAATCCAAAAGCCGAGAAGGGGTACGATTAATAAGATATACAGTAGTCAGAATGCATTCACTCCAAAAGGAAACAGGAATGCGTGATTGGAAATATAATGCACAAGCCATATTTAAAATATGTTGATGCTTTCTTTCAACAATAGAATTTTGCTCAGGTCGAGCAACACATGAAAACTGATGCAAAACACCCTTGTCCTTGAAAAATTTGTCAAACAACAACTCAGGAGCATTATCAGAACGAAATACTTTGATGCACTTATTATATTGAGTCTGTACAAGCTGAAAAAACTGAGGGATAATGTGCAACACATCTGATTTCTTACGTAACATGTAAACCCAAGTATACCGAGTACAATCGTCAACAATCATTAGAAAATATAATATCCAGTGATAGAAGTAGTGGCAAAAGGCCCCCAAATGTCAGCATGAATGATATCAAATGCATTAACAAATAAGCGATTATGAGAGGTAAAGGATAATCGTCTCTGTTTAGCAAGAGGACAAATAAAACAAGGTTCATCATGATGAGACTTATTAACGTTTAACTGCAAACAATACTTTAAAGCAATCAAATGAGGATGAGACAAGTGACCAAGCCACGCATGCCATAAAGCAGTTTGATCCCGAGTAGTGATAGCATTAACCACAATCGAAGACTGAACAGCAAAAGGCTCTAGTAGATAGAGTCCATCACAAAACTTACCCTTACCAATCGTCCTCAAAGTGGACTTTTCGTGAATATCACAGTAGTCAGCATAAAATTTAAAAAAAACAGAATCATCTGTGGTGAGAGCACTAATAGACAACAGGTTGTAGCGAAATTCGGGAACAAACAGAACATTCTTGAGAATAATAGAATCAAGAAGCTTCACAGTGCCAGCAAAAAGTACAGGAAGGCGAGATCCATCAGGCAATATCACAGATGTAGAGACATGAAATATGGTCGTAAAAAGGCCACGAGAAAAACAAATGTGCGTAGACGCCCAAAATAAAGAATCCAAGAGGATGAATGCAAATCAACATTAGGACATGTACCTGCCAAGTAGGATGAATTTGGCACTGTAGAATCATGCTTGACAGCAGCAAGTTGAGATTGAAGCATAGCCAAAATATTCTGACACTACGCCAAAGTATCAGGAACGCCCAAGGAAGCCGTCGACGAACCAGGTGGTGCTATCGAGGAGGAAACCGCATTAGCAGTGGTAGAGGAAACAGAGTGTGTCCCATAACTCATTGGAGGGACTGTAGATACAGATTGCGATGGATTCCGCTGACCTCCTTTTTGCCGATAACCTGGCGGATAGCCATGTAACTTATAGAACCGATCAGCCATGTAACTTATAGCACCGATCAATTTTATGTCCTTGAAGACCACAATGCGTGCAAACAGGTCGATTCTTGCCAGATCTACCAGCCGAAGAGGATGAAGATGAGGTGCGAGAGGACTGATTCACCGCAAGACTCACAGCTGCAGTAGGTGAAGGCAAAATAGGAATAGAACGCTGTTGTTCTTCCTGAGAGATAAGTGAGAAGGCCTTATTGATTGAGGGGGACGGATCCATTAGTAATATCTGTGCCCTAGTAGAAGCGAAAGACTCATTCAATCCCATCAAAAAACTCATGAGATACTCAAATTGAACAAACTCATCAATAGACTTAACGCCTTCACACGAACACTTTCCACAAGTACAAGCAGGCCGATAAGTGATATACTCATCCCAGACACTCTTAAGACGAGTAAAATACATGGAGACAGATTGCTGTTCTTGAGTAATCGTGGCCAATTCGCTCTTGAGTTGAAAAATTCGAGGATCGTTCTTCCTCTGAAAGCACTCCTTCAGATCAATTCAAATATCATGTGCTGAATCAGAAAAAATAAGACTGGCAGAAATCGATTTTGAAACGGAATTCAAAATCTAGGCAATAACCACATGGTTATTACGAATCCATGCAGGTAGAAGAACACTAGTAGGCTTCGGAATTGAACCATCAATAAAACCTAATTTGTTCTTGACAGAAAGTGCAATACGCATAGATCGGCTCCACGAAACATAATTGTCATCGGTGAGCAATTCGGTAACAAGAACCAAATTAGATGTATCACTATGATGCAAATAGTAAGGACTCTGCGAGGATGTACCAGAAAGAGGCTGAAGCAATTCCGACGAAGAAGAAACAGGAGGATCGATCACAACGGAAGAGAGAGAAATTATACTTCTGATACCATATAAGACCGAATGGGAATAAAAAACTCTCTCCTTAATATTATTGACCACATGGTTAAAGTATATATATACACGTGTGGGAGAGAGAAAGAGAATAAAAGAACTTGTAACTAAACATTAACAACAATAAAACTAACAATGAACACATAATCTAATACTGGAAATGACGTTCGTGATGGCGGAGACAAGATTTTTTATTAGTTCGAGAAGAAGGGCGAGGACTTTAGTAAGATTCTTCAGGTGCCGAGGGAGGGAAAGGACCGGATTCAAGCCGCCATTGCTTTGCTCGTTCCCTAGTCGGTGAGACTGGATTGGTGGGGTGGCACACTCCAGTTTGTGGGATTCAAATATTTCTGTAAATCTGGATACAGCCCCAAAATTTTTATATTATGAAGTGAGGTCAAGTTACATATTTATCTAAATTCCTGACTTCTGACTCTTCTCTCTACTGTATTTGACTTTATTTCAAATAGAGGAGGGAGGAGTCAATTATCATTTACCTTTAGGATTATTACCGAATGAATATACTTTTAAGTTTGACCAGTAGTATCCTCTCCAAATTTCGAGCATGGTCAAGTTAAATGGACAGTTTTCTCAGCTTGATGTTTGTTAAATGGTGGTAAATTTTGAGTTGTTTTCCTAATAAATCTTTGGACCATTATGCAGGATGATAGAGTTATTATACATCCCTCCTCCACTATTTTAAATTTAGAATTTGTTAAGTTGGCATTTGCATTTGGTGGTACAAAGGCCAAAACCGGTACGTGTTGTACATCTTAATCATGTGATAATAATATAGTTTACTAAATATTACAGACTAGTTTTCTTTTTCAATTTTTCAAATTTGTTTGTTTCATTGTAATTGGGTTTTGTGACAAAATCATGTGATCATTATGTCTTTTCAATACTTATTTTATTAACTTTCTGATTATGTTTCTCAATTTCTGTCTTTACTTTTTTGTTCCTTGGCGTTGTTACCTAACTTATGTCTTTGGTGTTGGTATCTACCTTATGTCTTTTCAATACTTATTTCAAAACAAAGTCGAGTGTATGATATTTTTCTGATTTTAAAAGAAAAAAAACGTCGGTTTGGAAACAAATGGTTTTCTTAAGTGCATCAATGGAAGTAACATCGCCAATATCGGTATTTAGTGAGAAAATTCTGTATGATATGTGTATTATCGATTTTATTAAGCCACTTGCTCATGGACAAACTTAACGCCTTCTTGTTTTTTGTTTGTTTTACATCTTTCTTTTTTCTTTCTTCTTTTTTGGGGAAAATCATAGAAATGGATGGAAATTGTTTAAATTATTCAATGAAATTTTAATTGTGACTTGATTTGGCAATAATGGATCATTTTTAATCATCATATCTGAATACTTATCTAAAATATAAGTAATATTTATATAAAAATATTGATATTAACGTATGTTTTGAGAAAGTCATGAAAATTGATTAAACTTGTTTGAATTAGTAAATAAGACTTTATTGTGACTCAATTAAAGTATAATGGACCATTGAAAATCATCCTGTTTAAAAATTTATTTAATACTCACCAGAAATATCAATATTGACAAGAATTTTGAAAAAAAAAACATGGAAAATATGAAAATATAGATAAAAAAATAAGAGATGTTTAATAAAATAACATAGGGTAAATAGTAACTTTAAATGTAACCTAAAGCTTGAAATTTAAAATTATAGTATAATTATATCATTGTAATAAAAATATATAAATGAAATTTAAAAATTGAATGATGAGGCTACTAGTGAGTGATATTGTATGGTACATTTCAGCAATATTCATGGAACGAAAGTGCGAGAACGAGAGGGAAACACTAACTCCCTATAAAAGCCTCCCTTTCTTCTACGGTAGGAACCGGAAAGACTAAAAGTTGTATTGGGATTTGTCGTGATACCTCGTATGAAGCAAAAAAATTATGGGCTCAATTGATTATGACCCATATGAAGTATAAAATTTTCGGTTGGTAGTTTGATATTGTTTCACATGTCATCTGACTTCTCAATATTTTTAGAAACTGATGACATATCGTTGATAAGGGGGAGAACGAAATTCTTTCCTTCTCCGATATGTTCAACACCTTGACATGCTGCCATGTCGTTCGACATGCAACGTATCGAGCGACATTTTTAACACTAAAGATGATGAGAGTTTCAATATTTTTTTAATAAAAGAATAGAGAGATTAAGGTTGTTAAATGTTGGATATTTTGTGTTGTTTAAAAGTATTGTGGTATTTATGTAGGAATTAAATGTATTGAATTTGTGTTGGATTAATATTTAAGGTCAAGCAGAAATCGGAGCAACCCAAATTTATCTCATTCGTAGGGTTTGTGAGTGGTTTAGTTTCTAATTTTTTTCAGCTATCTATTATCATAGAGTTTTCAAGAAATTTGTTTGGGGGTAAATGTACCCAAGACACGTGGAGGACCCTTATTAGTGTTTGAAGAAACTGAATAAAATGGATTGTCTAGGTCCATCTCAGCCCTGCCGAGGAGACCGGGTTCGCCCGTTATAAAAGATTATGGGCACCAAGGGTCGACCTGAATAGGGTCCGACCTGCTCGGAACCCGACAGGTCCGATATGAGAAAAGACATATAACCACCGGTCGTGTGTGCTGTCGGATCCATCACCTATAAATAGAGGGCTTCATTTCACGCTCGGGTATCGAATCTCACCTCGAACTAAATACGGAGTCCGATCTATACTAACTTGAGCGTCGGAGTGCTTACCCTCTTGTGCAGGTCCACCCTAGTGCTCAGGTCGGAACCAGAGACCGGGTTCGAGCTTGATTCGTGAAGAACCGTTGTGCAAACGCTTGCATAAACATTTGGCGCCGTCTGTGGGGAAGGACGATCTAAGTCATCCCGATCTGAGAAACATACGCAAAGATGGTGCAACCAGCAAACTCTACTAATACGACAGAACGGAGGGGTGTGAACGCTGATAATGGCACTAAGTGAGACCTCGACCCAAGAATAGTCGAGGACCAGGTCGAGCAGGGCAAGAGGGAGATCTGCCGCGCAGATCTGCCCGCCATGCGAACCAGAAGTTACCCCCTGCTCACCCGAAACCCTCAAAGGCCAACCGAGGCCGAGGTGAACCTCGAGAAAAACCTCCCAAAGGGCCAATCAGGCAGCAGACCCTGAAGCTTTGTCTACTCTCCAGCGCGAGTTGGATGATATGCGCCATCGGTTGCGCACAATGGAAGAAATGTACGCTGAGGCAACGCGTGCTAACCGAACTGCGTCTCCCTCTAGGGTTCCGGGCGCACCCGGTGAGAAGGGAGCTCCATCTATCCAACCTGGCGACCGCGAGCCCATTCCCAACGATGGAGGAGTGGATTACAGCTTGCGGGATAACGATCTGAGAAAACATCTCACTGAAAAGAAAAAGAGAGAATCTCGGGAGCCGGAAGACTCTCCTTCCTACTCCCGAGAGTTCTCGAATTCGAACCTAAAGGCTCAATCAAAATACAAGCCTCTGACACCAGAAGCTGTGATCACCAGGGAAGAGTTCGACCTGATGAAGCACAAGTTCGATGAGCAGGTCGAGGCGCTTAAGGCCAGGTGCGAGAAGAAAGAGTGCTCGTTCGACAATGGCGACTTAGGAGAATCACCATTCACCTCGGACATCTTGGAGGCTCAAATCCCTCTGAAGTTCAAAACTCCCACAATAAAACCTTATGATGGGTCTAAGGACCCAAAAGACTATGTCGAGGTCTTCGAGGGCCTCATGGACTTTCAGGCGGCAACAGATGCAATAAAATGCTGCGCCTTCCAGATCGCGCTTACCGGCAGCGCACGCTTGTGGTACCAGAGACTACCGGCTAGGTCAATCTCGACATACTCTCAGCTGAGAAAGGAATTCATCAGCCAATTCTCTTCTCGGCATTACGGTAGAAAAACAGCGACTCACCTCGCCACCATCAGACAGAAGGAAGGTGAGACGCTGGGAGAGTATGTCACAAGGTTTCAGGAGGAGCAGCTGAAGGTCGCGCACTGCTCCGATGATTCGGCCATGTGCTACTTCCTCACCAGCCTGGCCGACGAGACCTTAACTGTAAAACTTGGGGAAGAGGCTCCAGCCACCTTCGCCGAAGTACTATAGAAGGCGAAGAAAGTCATTGATGGACAAGAGCTCCTCCGAACCAAAACTGGCCGACGTGAGAAGCAGATCGACCAGAAGAAATTGAACCAAGAGAAGAGGAAGGCTGATTCCAAGTCTAGAGATAAAGGATCGTCCTCTTCTGCCAGCAGAACAGAGTACCGTAGGTCGGAGAGCGGCCCCAGCCGGAGCCGACCTTATGAACGGTATACCCCAACCACCATCCCCATCTCCGAGATACTCACGAACATCGAGGAAAGCGGGATGGAAAAGCTTCTCAAGTGATCTGAAAAGCTTCGAGGAGACCCAGAGAAGCGCAACAAAGATAAATACTGTCGTTTTCATCGCGATCACGGTCATAACACGGCAAGTTGCTGGGAGCTGAAGCGCCAAATTGAAGACCTCATTCAAGATGGCTACTTCAAAAAGTTCGTGGGCAAACCGAGGTCTAACTCGGTCGAAAAGAAAGAAGAGAGGAAGCGTTCAAGAACACCGCCTCGACGAGAGGACCGACCTGCAGTCATCAACACTATTTTTGGAGGTCCAAGTGGAGGCCAGTCCGGAAACAAAAGGAAAGGGCTAGCTCGCAAGGCCAGGCGCGAGGTATGCGTCATCAGGGAGCAGAAACCCACTTGCTCCATCACTTTCGGCGATGTCGATCTGGAGGGGGTCCATTTGCCCCATAATGACGCACTCGTGATCGCTCCTCTCATCGACCACGTCCTTGTCCGAAGAGTACTGGTTGATGGAGGCGCATCTGCCAACATCTTGTCCCTCCCAACGTATCTTGCCTTGGGATGGACTAGGTCACAGTTGAAAAAGAGTCTAACACCCTTGGTTGGATTCTCTGGAGAGTCGGTCTCCCCAGAAGGGTGCATTGACCTGCCGGTCACGATCGGGCAAGATGCTACCCAAGTAACACAGATGGCCGAGTTCGTGGTGATCGACGGCAGATCGGCCTACAACGCCATCTTCGGGAGACCCATCATTCACTCATTTCGGGCCGT
>NW_019104854.1:22337-34351 GCF_001995035.1 Momordica charantia | reverse complement strand
TTTGAGTCTCAGGTAACAGTCTAGGATCCTTTATTTTATTGGATTTAGATATAGTAAGAACATTTTATTGGATCAATAACTACTTATTGATTAAACCCTTCAATAACAACTTTATTGTATGATAAAAGTATATATGTCATTTTCAAACTATGAGTTTTAGGACATAAAACCCAACATAGGCGTCACCGGTTCAGTGCCCACCACGGTCTTGAGGGCGTGAGCACGACCCTTGGACTTGCGCTTCACACTTCCAGTGAATCCGCACACCATTGCTGCAAAATAAACAAGCATAAAGTTAGAGATCAAAGGAAAGACAAAATTGGAGTCGAGATCGAACACGGCTTACCGAGCTCGGAGTTCGGCCTGGAAGCTTCAATTGGTCGAACAAGAGGGTTGTAGTAGAGTAGCCCCGACTCCAAGAGTACCTTGTCGGTGACCAAGGTTCCGATCTTCCTGCCCTTAGGGAAGTTG
The DNA here is from genome assembly GCF_001995035.1 of Momordica charantia. The sequence goes on along the minus strand of NW_019104854.1, from coordinate 33,880 downwards.
TCCTTGTAGTACTTGAGGGTGTCGAAAGTGGCTTGAGCGAGCTCGGGAATCGGCTTAATCGATACTGCACAAAGCAAACAAAAGCTTTGAGTTAGATGTGAAAATAAAGAAATTAAAAGGAAAGAAAGCAAGAAAGACTCCATACCTAAGTTCCCAAACCTAGTGGGAACATCAAAAAAGGCACGACCAGACTCGTCCTTTGCCAGCCACTCTCCAGAGGCAAAGAACCACTTGCCTACCCATCCTTTGATGGAGGTCGGCCCCTTGACTATACCACCCGTGCCTTTCCTTGCGCACATGTAGTACCGGCCAGGCTTCTTAGCTATCGTCTTGGCTTCGAAGCATCCAAGAAGTTGTTCGACACTTAGTAGCTCGGCCTCGTCCTCATCCCGAGCTCGCAACCAGAAAAGGATGGCTAAAGCAAAAATGACACCCCACCCATTGGGGGCCAATTGAGCAGGAGCCAGTCCAGTTCGGTTTAAGAACTCCTGGGCAAAAGGATGAAGGGAAGTCTGAGGCCGTACTCAAACATTTTTAAGTAAAGAGTGACCCATCCCTCTAGAGGATTGTTAGCTCTTTCCCCTTCCTCCGGAATCCTAAGGAGGATGTTGTTTGGAATTTTAAACCCCCTACGGAGGGGTCCGAGATAGTGCTCAGGCATCTTTGAAGGGTACTGCAGACCCTGGCCCAAGGTGGAGGCATTACTGTCCTCTCCATCATCTGAGAACCTAAAGTTCTCTATTTCATTTAGCTCAGACTCTAACCTACGAGCTAGTGCCTCCCCGGAATCGCTTGGTTTGGGGGGCGAACTACTTATGGTCCGACCTACACTACCCAGGCTATCACTACTGGAGGGGGAAGACAAGAAAACTACCATGTTCGAAAGAAGAGTAAGAGCAAGGAAAAATGACTGACCTATAGAAAGGGTTCGAGCTGGTTTCATATCGAACTCCAGAAATTCAGGAAACGTAAGGTTTGACCTGAAGTTTTGGAACTATTTATAGCTAATCGGAAAAACCTCTGTGCCGTACACGTGTAATCAACGAGTGGCTAGGATCTTCTCGAGATCCGCAACGACGGAATACTTGAGTGCTCCGACAACCTGGCAGATCGAAACATCTTCCGCAACGGTCATATTCCTTTTACGAATGAAAAGTCACCACGTGTCTAGAATGAATTCAAATAAACTTCTCTGTCAGGTCGAGATCGAACCTGACAGAGAGGGGGCCAGTGTTTGGGGGTAAATGTACCCAAGACACGTAGAGGACCCTTATTAGTGTTTGAAGAAACTGAATAAAAAGGTTTGCCTAGGTCCATCTCGGCCCTGCCGAGGAGACCGGGTTCGCCCGTTATAAAAGATTATGGGCACCAAGGTTCGACCTGACTGGGGTCCGCTCGGAACCCGATAGGTCCGATATGAGAAAAGACATATAACCGCCGGTCGTGTGTGCTAGTTGATCCATCACCTATAAATAGAGGGCTTCATTTCACGCTCAGGTATCGAATCTCACCTCGAACTAAATACAGAGTCCGATCTATACTAACTTGAGCGTCGGAGTGCTTACCCTCTTGTGCAGGTCCACCCTAGTGCTCAGGTCGGAACTGGAGACCGGGTTCGAGCTTGATTCGTGAAGAACCGTTGTGCAAACCCTTGCATAAACAAAATTATATACTAGGTATGATTTAGGAATTTTTGCTTTGAATGAAAGTAATTATGTTTGTTTGAGAATTTTAAAATTATTTTATGATTTCGTGAAATGTTTGAAGCTTATGAAATGTTGTTAGAAAAAGAGATTTTATAATGCTTTGAAAAATTATGAAATATTCTTAGAAATAAGAATTTCATAATAATTTGTGAAATTGAGAATTTTATGTTGGATGTAGTTTTCAACCCATTAGATTATTGTACCAAAGCGGTTATCTGCATAGTATATAAATGTGTTTTTATCGTATACCTAGATATAGGGAGGATTTTGGGACCATTTAGCTTTGCGCTTGTATGAGTAAGAGATTATTATGCTATTATATTGAGATTACTATGTGTCAGTAGACCAGATTTGCTCTACTTTGTGTCTGAGATTACTCGATGTAAAATATGACTAAAGATTATTTTACTGTGCGTATTGAGATTACTCTGTGTATATTATGGACACTGTGTGATGTTGAGTTTTTCCTAGCCATAATTATGTTTTAAAGAGGGTGTTTTACAAATGTGTTTACAAAGTATTTCGTTTAGGTCAAGAAGTTGGCATAACTAAGTCGCACGGGATGTAGGGGAATACTAGAGCAACTAGGTGTTTACTTCCAAACTGTGGACTTGAGGTTACATTTTGTTTTGCTCAAAAGTTGATAATACAAGTTTCCTATGGAAAACTATACTGAATTATTAGTTGCTCAAGTTTTATTATGTTTTACAAAGCTTTGAACTCCTATTGTTTATGATTTTTCTATTAATCTACCACTTACTCAGCTTTATAGTCTGCAAGGAAAGTTTTTCTACTGGACACTTCTCCTTCGAATGGTGATCACTTCTACTCCACATCTGGTATGGCTTTGATATCTTAGTACAGTTGGAAAGCTCTTTCAAAGGCCTTCAAAATAGTACCTTATTTGATTATATTCAAGCAACATGTCAGTAAGCTATGAACAATCCAAGTTAACACAATAAACTCTTGGGTATTCCAAGATTTTTCTGAAAAAAAAATGTTCACTAAAACAACAATAACTTTCAGACCACTAAATAAAATTTATCGATTTTGTTCTTGTTGGAAAACTAACACAATTATCTTTCAAACATCATTAGTTTTACTCGATGTGAAATTTTGGGCAAAACAATATGAATTTTCAAACTTCAGCTTCAGTTTTGAAACTCTACAGACTTCTCTTAAATTTTGTGGTTCCAAAAAAAGTATGTAACTTTGGCGGGACTCGTCTTAAAGTAAAATTTTACTTGTTGGAAAACTTTTTGAATACTGAACAAAATAAGCAAATATTTGAATACTTTAAAGCTATTTTCAAAACTCAAATAGTTCATGCAATAAAGATGATCCATAATTGGCATGTGAAAGACAAGAAAAGTGGATTAAATGTTTTAGGGTTCCAATAATGAAAGTAAAGACAAGACAAAAGATAAATGATACATCAAATCTAGAGCATAAGCTCTGAATGATACACGACAACTCAAGCGTATGGACTAAACAAACCTCTCACCACTTGAATCCAATTATATAGATGGTTAACTCGAAATGTAAGGATTAGATAGATTGACTTTGCAGTAAAATACCACGAGTTGACAGATTACCCACTATACTCGAGGTCGGAAACACTCCACAAATTTGGTGACCAACCAAACTAGCATGCTCCGAGATAATGTATCATAAGGACTACACTATTGTGTTAAAGAAATAGAAAAACTTATGTATTTTATAATTCAATGCTCAAAACATGTCTCAAATACTATAAGGGGGCGCCTATTTATTGTCAAGGCCAATGACCTTTACGAGAAATTTTGCCAAATAAAATAAACCTAAAAATCTAAGGAAAGTAAAGTGAAAAAGATCTCCCTAAAATTGAAAATAATACTTGCTTAAAATGCTAAATAAAAATCATTCTCTTGACAAAAATACAAAATTGAATCTAAAGCAAATAAAATCTAAGACAAAATGTCATCTAAAAACACACAAAGAAAACAACTTTCCTTAATTGCCAAGGAGTGGACAACGAGCAATAGGGGTGGCGGTAAGGGCAAGCGAACACGCACGCCAACAAGGGCTGATAGACATAGATGGCACTGACGAGGGCTGGGCATGACACTAATGCCGCGTGCACTGGCGCTTGGTGCAGACAGGGCAGGGCGAGCATGGGCATGAGCGTGTGGCAAGACCTACAAGTGCGGCAAGGCAATTGGTAGGCGGTAGGGAGCGGTAGTGGCGTGCCCGCACACGGTAGGGGCATGCGCGCTCTAGTGAGACAAGTGTTGTGCGACGTTCGGTTGCTAGGCAATCCAACTTCTTGGTGGATTCTTCAAGTGCCAAAACCTCTATTTGGCTTTTGTTGTGGACTTCTATTTCCTTGTTTACTTTCTCATGTGTGGTGCTCATCATGTGTTGCATGTATTGATTCATAGTTCCTCGAAGCTTTTTAGCACATGCTTTGGTAAAATACTTGGAGTGCACAAGACGAAAATATGTGCTGGAAGAGAGTTTAAATTGTTAGCAGAGAGACATTGAGAGAGGAGTATGGATTGGCGATGGGTGGAGCATTGTTTTGTAGCGTACCTCAGAGGATTCGACAAAATCTAAGGGAGAGACTGAGAGTAAAACTGGTGAAGGAAGGCAAAAGACGAAGAGAGATACAGATGTAAATCAAATGAAGGAAGGAAATCCAAAATCCAAAATCCAAAAATTTCCCTCAAATCCCACAAAAAACGCGTGCCTCCACATTTGGTGACGTTTTAAGGTTTTTTTTTTTTTATATATATATCAAAGTGTTAAAATTGTAAATTTCTAATATTGTCTATTACTAAAATTGTGGTTGTAGATACCCTTATTGGTCCGGCTAATTTTTTTTATTATTATTTTTAAATATTTTCATTAAAAAAATATTATTTTATTATTATTTATAAGCTAAAGTTTTAATTTAAATTAAAAAAAATGTTTTCTTTTAAAGATTTTGATTTTATTAATAAAATTACAAATTTAAAAATAAAGATTTTATTTTTAATATTAACAGTTTTTTTTCCCTCCGTTTGATTTTTTCTTGGTCAAGGTTCTACAGGTGTCATTCCCTACGTTTTCCTTTCTTTTTTTTTTCTCTCTGGTTTTACTTACTCACGCATGTTACTGTTATTTTATTTGTGTATTTAAAGCACACATAGAGACACACAGAAAACGATACATAGGCTTTCATTCCTCCCCTACCTTTCTCTTTCTCTCATCTTCTTCATAATTCCTTCGTACCCTCCTCCCCTGTACTTCTCAATCCATTTTCCTTGCCATCTTGGACCACAAAAGTTTGACGCGCTCAAATTTGCCAATTATTGTATTCTAGCCTACTCCTCCTCCACACCTCAATTTCATCATCGTCGTTGGAATTGGCGAATTGAGAATTTTTCAGCCTGTTCCATTGTCAAAGTTTGATCATGGAAAATTCTATATGCGGGATAGCTATGTAACGTCGATCTCGGTCATTCTTTTCTTTACTAAAGGAGGCAGTATGCTTGATCGGTGCGAGCAGAGACGATAGGCTTGCTTCGGATGGCAAAACCCAATGGTATAGTGAAATCCAGGATACTTCTTTTTAATAAAAGATTTTATTTATTTATTAATTCTTTTTTTTTTTAAAGGGCTTGTTGTGAAAGAAATAAAACGTTTCAAAATAAAAGCAGAATTTTCTAAATCAAGATTTCAAATAAGTTTTAGAAATATAAAATTTGTTTAAAAAAAGAATTATAGTAAAAAAATTTGAAGATAATCTTTTAAAAATACATGATTGAAATCTTTTTAAACAAGTTTGTTAATTTTTGTTTGGGGAATCTCAACAAATAAAATCTATTTTAAATAAAACATTTGGTTGAATTAAGAAATAAAGTTTTCTTTCAAAAATCTCTTTAATTTCGAATTAAATAAAATTTTTGTTTTTATTTTTTTTGTTTTAATTTAATAAAATTCGATTTTTTTTTTAGTTTTCAAAAATAAATTAAAAACTTTGTTTTTTAAAAGAATATTATGTTTACATCTTAGGATTTTGGCATAGTGGTAAGATGTTTGGTTCGTAATGTATAAGACCTAAGTTCGAATATTTGAATTTCTCATTTTTGTCATTTGTTTTTACTAAATAATTATTTTAAATAAAAGATTTCCTTTAGAGTTTTTTTTTTAAACAAAATTCAAAATTACAAACTTTGTATTTTAAAAAGGAACATAGCTTATATCCCATGGTGGTGGCAGGTTAGTGAGACGTTGGAGTGTCAACATTTATGTTGCAAGTTTAAGTCTTGATGTTCCCTAAAATTAAAGTTATTTTTTTTATTGATTATTTTTTTGTTCTAAATAATTATTTCAAAAACTCCAATGACAGGAATTGGAACCTTCCAATATTCTCGAGGTGTTAAAATTTTTCTAATGGTCTTTGTGCCACTCATACCGATTAATTCAAATCTTATAACAAAATGTGAATTAATATAATATGGGACATTTAAAATAAAATAATAACATTTCTTTTTTTTTGGACCAAATAAAATAATAAGATAATTTTTGACAAAATGTGGTACCGTTTTCGAACGGGTGTCATGGGGTGCTAACACCTTCCCTACGCTCAGTCGACTCCCGAACCAACAATCTGTTTTCGCAGACCTTGTCTTTATTTTTAGGTGACCAATCACACCTCGTAGATGATTGGTGGCGACTCCAAACCATTACCTCGAAAGAGACCCTTCAGGGGATGACGTCGGTCGCTCCGTGTCGCGATAACGTTGCGACAGCTTGGCGACTCCACTAGGGACATTTAAGAGAGTCAAGCCATTTATTTTGTCGTTCATTATCCTATCGTAATATGTTTTGGGTCCATTTTTGTTATTTGTTATTTTTTCAATTTTTGTAAATATTTATATGCATTATGATTTTATTTTGCATCATCACGCATCTCACACACATTCACAAGCCTCCTACCCAGGCTTTACACTTAAGATTAGATCGGAGACTGAGTAATATGACCTTCGTGGAACTTCGGTTTCAGTGCAGGCGCATGAAATTCTCCACTCAAGTCAACCATACTGCCAAAGCATATGGAAGATTTGGGGGCCATTATCCTCTAGGATGCATTAGTACATAACATCAAGCTCATATTCATATTACATTTTATTTTTATTGTGTCATATTGTTTATTTTTTAAAAAAAAAAATAGGGTCAATTTGGCCGAGTTTTAACTATAAGGTTTTAAATGAACCACTTTTTTGTAAATAAAAAAAAAATGAAAAAAGTATTTAATTTATTTCTTCCTAACTATTTGCTTAAGTTTAGATAGAAGTGTTGCATTTCAAAGTGGGTTGTAAATGTCTCTGTTGTAGGCACATAAAAACTTTTAAACTTATTCACTTATTTAGGAGTTCGTCCTTATAACCCTAAGGTTTCATTTCATGCGCATATTCATGATCTTCCCTCCTGGGATGATTTATAGTCTAGCATTATATTTACATGCATTTAGATTGCATATCATATCATTTCACGGTAATTGGTAGCACATTTTTTTCTTAAAGTAAATTAAAACTATTCTTTCCTTGCATCATTCTGCATGCCTATAACATAAATTAAAAAAAAAAAAAATCATCTTATGCATGCATCATTTCACATGTTCATAATCATTTAAAATTTCCCTAAATTTGTGATCCAAAATTTGCATAACATTATCTCATGCATATCAATTTCTATCTTAAAAAAATCAAAATCTATGCATTCTCCATTACATCATAATTAACACAAACTCTTAGAAAAATAGCTCAAGAACCATATATTTACTATTCTTTATATACAAGGTACATAAAGCAGCATAACATGGAAGAACTTTTGAGCTAAAGAAAATTAGAGATGAAATCCATGAACGGGTCATGGAAGAATTGAATACTGAACTAAAGAAAATAAGATACGAGATTCAAGAACAGGTCATAGAGGTTCAGGATGTAAAGCTAAAGAAGATGAGACAGGACATCGATAAGATTCAGGAGCAAGTCACAGAAATTTTCAATGTCTTAAAGAATATTGTTACAGTTGAGGACATTTCTCAACCTAACAATTTAGTCGAACCTCATGATAATTCATCACCTAGGGTGGACCCACCTCTTTGTCAGCCAACAGAGGGTTTCTCCCTGCATAATTCGTCACATGAAGCTCAGCTTTCCAAGAAAGGCCAACAAGCTCCTACAATATGTCAGGTTGAATTTACACTCCAAGATGGACAAACATCAAAGGTCATTCACTCAAATATTTTTAAAGGTAAAGAAAGAGAAAATGTTACCAATGGAAATGCTGAAGAAACTGCAGGGAAAGAATATGCTCAAAGATGGGGAGAAGCAATAGAACAGTTGCCGGTGCCTTTAATTAATAAAGAGTCGCGTCCTGAAACGAATATAAGCTCTACTAAAAGGAAAAATAAAGTCCAGGCAGTAATCTCGAAGCGCAAGTGGAGGCACCAACAAGGATCTGCGGTATACAATCCATCTACAGTACGCGTAAACTCATTGGCTCTGCAGAATGATCCACAAACATTACCTGACAATCATAGTAGTCGGAGACAACTAAAGCGAGAGAGCTTTCATTCGATCCCAATATCCTATACCGAGTTGTTATCCCAATTATTTCAAGGTAATCTATTAGCTCCCGTACCCGTAGAGACATTACAACCACCTTATCCAAAGTGGTACGACCCGTATGTTCGTTGTGATTACCATGCAGGAGTTGTAGGTCATTCAACTGAGAACTGTACTTCACTGAAGCATAAAGTGCAAGTGCTAATGAGGGCAAGATGGCTAAAGTTTTCAAAGGAAGATGGTCAATACATGAAGCACTGGAATCATGAGTGTACAAGATTATTAAAATCAATGTTGACCTATTGCTTCGCATTATCAATAAAGTTTATTTCTTCTTTGAAGTCATCTTTCAGATTGCTTGCTAGTGTTAAAATGGCAATGAAGCTTTAGTCACTCATGATTTAGCTAAGTACTTGTAAAAAAGAATGTGAATGTGTGGAAATTGAGCTATTTTTCTTTAAAAAAAAAAATCAAAGTCATACATTCATTCATGCATCACTCATATCATATCATTGGTTGAAAAATGAAAAAAATAATGTTTTCTTTGAAAGACTCTCGATAAAAAGGAAATTACATGTTTTGAATTTTCTCAATAATATTTTTAATATGGTCTACTCTTATCATTCTTGTTAGTTGAGACTTTAACAAGAATCAAACAATCATTGTAAGTCACTTGGAGGAAACGAAAAAAAAAAGTGAAAAATAATTATAAAAAAAAGGTTGTGAAAAAGAAATGAAAAATGAAAAAAAATTGAAAATTTGTGAATGCCTTCAAGGTCCTCAATGAGATACAATTTTACCAAGATTTGTTCTCAGGCTAAACCCTAACTCAAAGCAGCTTTATGTTTGCCTCCCTAGTTCTTCCCATGTGCGAACCAAATGCCTTTTTGAGGTGAGAGTCCAAAATTACTCACACCCTATAAAATCTTGAGTCTAGCCCGCTTTGAGACTAATCTACCTTGAGCCTAGCCTACCGATATATGGTAAATATGGTCAACATTGAGAGTTGACCATTTACTGCAAAAGATCTTTTGCTCAGTTTGTCACATACAATTTTATCCATATTTGCCAATTCACCATAAAATCCTTTTACTAAGTCTGCCACATCTAATTACGTGGTAAACGTCCAAAAATCCACCTAGTGTTACCCTGAGAACTCTGAAGGTAATGAAATAACATTGAACTCTTATGATTTGCTGCTTCACGAATCAGTACTTTTGATTGCACACGTATTTCCTTATTTTTGACTTATTTTATTCATATCTAAAATTTTCTTCCCAAATCTATCTCATATTTGTTCTTCAAGCTTAATCCTTCATCTACTTTCTTTTCTCGAATAAAAGTGATTCCAAGACCGAGGATAATGATTTTGAGAATTGAAAAGTTAACAACCTAAGAAATAGTCTCAAGATATCAATCTCCATTAGATATTAATCTCCATTAATGAGTTTTGCTTGGGATCAGTTTCGTCATGATACGGAAGTAGCATCAGCAAAGAAATAATTTGGAACAACGGTCAAGGTGACAAAAGGGGACTCATGTATGATCAACGTTTTATATGTGATTGCACCCCATTTTGTTTATAAAAAAAGGTTGTGTTTGGCCAAAAAAAAATGTCACAACAATCCTTTAGTTCAATGACTGGGGCAATCAACGTAGATCAACGACATCATTTTCAAAGGTTTCAAGGTCCTTTTTACAAATCTTCAAACTGGGGCAAAGTCGAGAAATGTCACGTTGAGGCAAAATGGTAATTGCATTGTACAAAGCTTTGAGACAAAGGCCATCTTCAAACTGAGATTTTTACAGTGCACAAAATCTTTCAATTTTGAGAAGTTTTCAACATTCACAAAGTGTACTCTATCCATAAAGAGCTACACTTTGAGAAAAAAGAGGTCATTTGCATTCAAAAGTGGACTGTATCAACTGCACGTCAAAGCTAAGGCTAAAAAGATGGTCTTTACATTCCAAGTGGACCATAAAACATTTCCATGAAGAATAAAATGCGGCTAGAAAGATGATTTCATCAAATACTCAAAGAAGGGGCGAAGTCGATGAGACGAACTCTTGGAGAGTTACGCAACCAATTCTCAAAGTTATTTGTCGAAAGAAATTGGATCACTACTACTCTTCTATTCATTTGATTATAATCTCTTACCAAAAAAAAAAAAAAAGCAATCTCTTATTGTTTCAGAGATTTGACAAAATATCCATGAATTCTTGGTTTCCTTTTCTTTAAAAAGGAAGCCTGCTGACTTTTATTTATTGTCAAGCTTTGTTGCAAAATCATGATTTCTATCCTCTATTACTCCTAATGCTAAATCCATTTTCTTGTAATCGATCTTTTTTTTGTCAATTATAAGGTTGAGTTTATGAAGTAGTTTAATCAAGCAAAATGTACAATGCTATGAATTACTTTTGATAGTTCTCTAAATTGGTACATGAGTCACCACTTCTACAAAAGAATCCTCACCAAACCTAAGATGGTTGAGAAATTACCTTGATATATATATCTCCTATCGAGTGAAGGTATTCAAAAAAAAAGAAAAAGTTTTCATATCATGGGTAGATTATGAAAATTTAAGTATCATGCATTGTGCATTCATAATCACATTCCATTGTCAAAACAAAAATTAGCATCATGCATTGAAGATCAAATTCATTGGTTAAGATAAATAAAAAACAAATCATATGTTGTCACACATTTTCAAGTGATAAAAATAAATGCAAAATAAAATGAAGCATTATTCATGACATTGGGGCAATACACAGTTGTAGATGCACCCGTCCATCATAAGATAGTCACATTAGAGGTCACGCAACAGCTTCCTAGGGAGAGTTAGAGCTAATTGATAGGTCACACTCAATTGTCAGCGACAGGGTACCCGATCTTCATTAGCTATTTCTAACAGGAGCTCTACAAGGGGATGCAATTTAATATGAGAACAGCTTTCCACAGCCTCCATTTCTATCACATTCTTTATGATCTCTGGGTATTCCAGTCATTAACTCCTCATGCCACTGCGACCGTTTCTAGGACCAATCGACACCTCACCTCCACAGCTGATACCTACGTAGTGTAGTGTTGGTCGCTAGGATGAATATGTTCGGTCTGACCTTTCGCTCGAATATCAAACTCCCACTACGATAAGTACTGCATACTGCCATTGGAAGTTCGCATTTGCATGAACACATGGTTTTTGTTAGTCTTATCGTCATGCGTAAGTGCATATCTCTTGCA
>NW_019104854.1:3155-20442 GCF_001995035.1 Momordica charantia | reverse complement strand
TTCATCATCGTCGTTGGAATTGGCGAATTGAGAATTTTTCAGCCTGTTCCATTGTCAAAGTTTGATCATGGAAAATTCTATATGCGGGATAGCTACGTAACGTCGATCTCGGTCATTCTTTTCTTTCCTAAAGGAGGCAGTATGCTTGATCGGCGCGAGCAGAGACGATAGGCTTGCTTCTGGTGGCAAAACCCAATGGTACAGTGAAATCCAGGATACTTCTTTTTAATAAAAGATTTTATTTATTATTATTATTTTTTTTTTTTTWAAAAAGGGCTTGTTGCGAAGAAATAAAACGTTTTAAAATAAAAGCAGAATTTTCTAAATCAAGATTTCAAATAAGTTTTAGAAATATAAAATTTGTTTAAAAAAAGAATTATAGTAAAAAGATTTGAAGATAATCTTTTAAAAATACATGATTGAAATCTTTTTAAACAAGTTTGTTAATTTTCGTTTGGGGAATCTCAACAAATAAAATCTATTTTAAATAAAACATTTTGTTGAATTAAGAAATAAAGTTTTGTTTCAAAAATCTCTTTAATTTGGAATTAAATAAAATTTTTGTTTTTATTTTTTTGTTTTAATTTAATAAAATTCGTTTTTTTTTTGTTTTTAAAAATAAATTAAACACTTTATGTTTTAAAAGAATATTATGTTTACATCTTAGGATGTTGGCATAGTGGTAAGATGTTTAGTTCTTAATGTATAAGACCTTAGTTCGAATCTATAAATTTCTCATTTTTGTCATTTGTTTTTACTAAATAATTATTTTAAATAAAAGATTTCCTTTAGAGTTTTTTTTTTAACAAAATTCAAAATTACAAACTTTGTATTTTAAAAAGAAACATAGCTTATATCCCATGGTGGTGGCATATTGGTGAGACGTTGGAGTGTCAACACTTATGTCGCCTTCGTGCCACTTATACCTATTAATTCAAATGTTATAACAAAATGTGAATTAATATAATATGGAACATTTAAAATAAAATAGAAACATTTCTTTTTTTTTGGACCAAATAAAATAATAGGATAATTTTTGACAAAATGTGGTACTGTTTTCGAACGGGTGTCGTGGGTACTAACACCTACCTTACGCTCATTCGACTCCCGAACCAACAATCTGTTTTCGCAGACCTTGTCTGTATTTTTAGGTGACCAATCACACCTCGTAGATGATTGGTGGCGACTCCAAACCCTTATCTCGAAAGAGACCTTTCAGAGGATGACGTCGGCCGCTCCGCGTCGCGATGACGTTGCGACAGTGGTAGTGGTATAAGAGAAAGAAAAAGGCATTAGCATTTATATTTCTAATTATATATATTTCTTATATAATGGTTTGTTTTCCGGATCGTTTGTTAATAATGGTTAGTTGTACTCTAAAGTTTTTTATTATTATTATTATAAAGGAAAGGAAATACATTTAAAATAAAACTTCTGAGTCTATTACAACACGAAGCCAACTTGGGAAAGTATCGCTCCATCCCATTTCACCACCAATTTCTATGGCCATTTATACCGAGGTGTGAACCGCCTTGTTCTTCTCTCATCGAATGTGGAAAGCTTCAACAATGAACTTCTCCTCCAACAGTTGGGTTACCTCTTCAACTAGCTAACAAACCTCCATTACGTCACATTGTGCTTTCTTAATTAGTCAAATAGCTTCTAGAGAATCAGATTCCAAATTGAGATTGTGCCATCAATGTCCTCATTCATCTTATTTATGCAAAAAATGTGACGGGGTATGACCTGGTCAAGGTCGGCCCAGGGAAGAGCTCGACCTACTCCAAGTATGACCGTCGGGAGAGCATGACCTGCTTTTTAGGTATGACTGCGGGAAGAGCTTAGGTTTCCTTGGAAAGGGATGACCAGCTCAAAGGGTCAAAGTCGGCTGACTGGGATGAGCTGGTGTCAGGAATGAGCTGAAAGGCTACTTGGCGAGGAAAGACCTGCACAAGGGAACAAACACTCTGACGCTCAAGTCAGTTTTGAGTCCGACCTTAGTATGGAGGCCGAGCTAGAATACGATACCTGACTGAAGAGTGAAGTGCCCTATTTATAGGTTGACGTACTCGACAAGGAATCCGACCAGCGGTTGAGCATGTCGGGACCAAGGTCGGCCTGTCGGGAGTAACTATTCCAGTTCATACTCTTGTCATCTGGAATTTGACTAAGTATGGAAGGTCGTTCCTCCCATGAATGATCTTCAGGGAAGACCTTCATATCGGCCTTTAGGGAAGGCCTCAGGTCGGCCATTAGGCAAGGCCTTCAGGTCGGCCCTCAGGGGAGCTCTTCAGGTCGGCCCTCAGTAGAGCTCTTTAGGTCGACCCTCAGTGGAGCTCTTTAGGTCGGCCACTTCAGGTCGGCCACCAAAAGAAAGATCTTCAGGTCGGCCACTTCAGGTCAGCCACCAAAGGGAAGACCTCCAAAGTTGGACATTTTTTCTGTCCTCCACGTGGCAGTACGATTTTCAACCCCCAAACACGTCTTATCTCGGCTCAGGTACTGTCTTCTATCTTTCATGTTTATATTAACGGACAAATCTGGATTCTTTGGTTTATTGTCTAATATGAATTTGTTAATGGAGTTGCATAAGTCTTGTTCATTTGGGTTTCCTCCTTTGAAAATAACTCTATTTTTGTACTCCCAAATCTGCCATGCGATGATCAATCTTGTTGAAAATTCCTCTTCCCATGTCTTGTCTAGCAACCAACTCCAGTAGTCTTTAGACTTCCATGTTGACCTGTCAAGAACAAAAGAAAACGAATAATAATGAATGTACTTTGACTAGATATGTTTTGTTACCTTCCAGTTCCATAAAAGATGCTCTGTTGTCTCCTCCTTTTTCCAATAAAAGATTTGTATCAATTCCCTTTTTGCATAAATTTGCTTTGGTGGGAATGATATCATGATAAATCTTCCAACAACAAATTTTAGCTTTAGGAAGAACTTTTGTTTTCCAAAAAGTTTTCCACATTTTACTGAGATACTCTCTGTTGGAAAAAGATGCTAGGCTTGAATTCTCCAACTTCATTCCCAATCGATATGCGCTTTTGAAACTGAACAACCCCCTTTTATCAAGGTTCCACATCACCTCTTCTCTGCATGTTCTTGGTAATGGAATGTTCAAGATAATATTGGCATCCTGCTCATTAAAATGGTTTCTAATCAAGTCTTCGTTCCAAACTCCTATTTCCTGGATCAAAAATGTCACATTGTTGTTGCTTATAGAAGCATGGACTTGGAAGAGGCGATTGCTTTCATCTTCTAGTAGCCAAGGATCACTCCCTATTGTTACCGACGAGCCGTTTCCAATTCTCCACCTGTGTCCTTTATCAAATAGATTTTTCCCCACATGATGTCTCTCAAACCAAAGACGGGTTTTTTCCTAACTCAGCTCTCATGAAGTTGCCAAGGTGGAAGTATTTTCCTCTCAAAATCATAGCCAAAAGACTTTTTGGATGTTTTAAAATTCTCCGACTCTGTTTAGCAAGCATGGCCTGATTGAAAATGTGAATATTCTTGAAGCCCAATCCCCCCTGATTTTTATTTCGACACAAATGCTTCCAGCTTTTCTAATGAATTTTTCTTTCTTTGTCATTAGATCCTCACCAGAATTTCGTGCAAAGAGCATTGATTTCATTGCACAAACTCGTAGGAAATTTAAAACAACTCATCGTGTAGGTAGGAACCGCCTGAGCTAGGCTTTGATTAGAGTCTCCTTGCCACCTGCTGAAAAAATTTTCTCCCTCCAACCTTGGAGCCAAACTTTATCTTTAATGGAGCTAAACACGTGGCGCTTGTTCCTAATAGTCTGAGAGGGGAGACCCAAGTATTGACCCATATTGATGGTGTACTTTACTTTGAGCTTCTGCTTGATGTAGTCAATAACATCGAGTCTTGTATTCTTACTCAGTTGTCACATTGATTTTTCATAGTTCACTCATTGCCCAGAGACCCTTGCGTAGGTGCTCAGCCCATACTTAATAGCATCGCAACCATTTATATTTTTTTTTAGATAAGAAACTTGTATATTCCAAAAGGAAGATAAAAGGAACAACCTAAGGGTTGGGTAGAGGAAACCCCACCTAAAAGAACTAAACAACTGCTTTCCAATTGTACTTGAGCATGGAAAGGTCGTAGTTACAAAAGAATTTGCTATACTTGATGCACCACCAAGAGGCAATGTGCTGTACATTTCTACAAAAAATCTCAAAAGAAGAAGACTTATCTTCGAAGACCCGAATGTTCCTTTCCAACCAAAGGTGCCAAAGGAGAGCTCTCAAAGCACATTTCCACAAAAACTTAGCTTTTTTAGGCAGAGTCCAGCCATGCAGGGCCTCGGCCAACCAAACATCTATATGATTAGGGAAACAAAAAGACAACCCGAAGAGATCCATGATAAAGAGCCACCCTTGAGCCGCAAACGTACAGTGAATGAAGATATGATCTATTACTTCAGTGTCGGCCATACATAAACAACAAACAGAGGGGGAGAGCACCCAATTGCTACATTTATTTTGAAGCTTCTCATGAGTGTTCAAGCTTCTGTGTGCTAAGGACCAGAGGAACACCTTGACCTTTCTTGGATAGGTAAACATCACAACCCTTTAGGATAGCTTCAAAAAACAACAGGCTGTCATCTGCAAAAAAAAAAAAACAACTGGGTTAGAACAAGATGATGTTTATTAATGTGCAAACCTGAGTAATTGTTATCTCTCTCCTCTTTATTGAGAATGGCCGACAAGCCTTCAACACACAAAAGGAACAAGCAAGGCGAAAGTGCATCACCTTGCCCGAGACCTTCACCAAGTTTGAAGGACTTGCTAGGCATGCCATTTAAAAGGATTGGGAAATTAACAGATTCGACACAATTTATGATAAGATCAGTCCATTTGTCACAAAACCCATTTTAAGCATCAGCCTCTGGAGGAAAACTCATTCAATACGATCGTACACCTTGATCATGTCTAGCTTAAGGGCCACCATTTTGTCCCTTCCTGASTGTTTGTTGTTAAGAGCATGAATATACTCGAAACCAATGATGGCATTGTCCGTTATTAGTCTTCCTATAACAAAAGCAGATTGCGTGGGGGAGATAACTGAATTCATAACTCGTTTTAGCCTATTGGCAAGGACTTTAGAGATGATTTTGTAAATCACATTACAAAGGCTAGTGGGGCGGAAGTCTTTCAAATTATTTTCATGCTTCTTTTTGGGGATAAAAGTTATTAAGGGTTTGTTAAGGGAACCAACATTAGCCCCTTCATTTAGCACTTCGAGGCAAATCTCAATAGGCTTCTTACCCACTATTTCCTAATAGTTTTGGTAATAAAGTGCTTGCATCCCATCCAGGTTAGGCGCTTTCGTTGGGTGCCTTCCTATAATTGCTAAGGTAATTTCCTCCTGAGCGAAAGCTTTGGACAACTCTCTATCTTGATGCTCCATTACTTTACATTAAATTGAATAAAAAATTTTGCTAATTTCGTCCGGAGGTGGGTTAGATGATGTGAACAACTCTTGGAAATATTCAATCGCAATAGTTTCCATCTTATCATCCTCACTGGACCATCTCCCATCACTATTCACCAGCCCAAGAATCATATTATTTCTCCTTCATTAACTCGCCCGGATGTGAAACCACTCGGTGTTACGGTCTCTCCACTTTAACCAATTCTTTCTAGCTTATTGTCTCTAGTAAATTTCGTCATCTATTAAGAGATCTTCTAATTCTTTCTCATCTTTCAACATATCTTCTCTCCAATTGTCCTGTCTTCTATTTTGGATAAATTGGATTTCCTTCTCTTTTTTATATGGCACCTCTGATTGAACCTTCTAATCTTTTGTAATTCCAAGCCTTCAGCTTCCAAAGATATTGAGCAAGCTTTTGTTGGAACATTCTGGCATTCTGGGAACATTTCACCTTCTAACTCCTATTTTTCTCTCAAACTTCTTTACTCACTTCCTTACTTTCTGTATGATTCGTCCAACCTTCTTCAAATCGAAATGGCCATGGTTTCCTCCTCATGTTGGGATTAGTCCTCCACCATTCCAAAACTACTAAAATTGGTCTATGGTCCGAAGCTAAAAACTATAGGTGATGGACTTCGAAGAAAGCACAAAGTTGATCCATTTCGATATTGAGCAGGAAGCGATCTAACCGTTCCCAAATATAGTCCCTGTGAAAATGTTTGAACCAAGTGAACTGATCACCACTATACCCAGCATCCCTGATGCCACAATGGTCAATCATATCCTTGAACTTGTTCATCTGCATGGGTCTTCTATCGGCTCTTCCTTCCTTTTATGTTTCAGATATAATTTCACTGAAGCCTCCACCAAGTATCCGGGGAGGTTAGAAACACTATGTAATATCTTTATAAGACTTCAAGATTCGGACCGTCTCTCAATATCAGCCCTCTAAAGAAGCATGAGGCCTTCACTATTTTGAGGATTTCCTAGTCCTCGAACATTCCAACTTAAGATTTTCAATGTGTTCGACGGGACTATCCAGTAACCTCCACCGTTTATTTTACTAACCGACCAGTATTCATCTGTTGGGAGTCGGTGTATTTTCTGCTGTAAAATCTTCTCCCCTTGCTAATCTCTTCCATATTATATGGTTTTTTATTTGGTGGGGACCATCTGTGGATTTTTTTTTCAGTTGTTTCAGACTTTTTATTCCAAATTTCTTTGTTGCCACCACCCATGTCGGAATTAATAAGGATCCCTCTAAAATCTTCCCCTTCTTGCGCTTCACCACATCGGTCCACCATATTTTTTCCTTTGTTAACCAAATCTTGGTCAATGATTGGAACATAGCTGGTGGCCATATCTCTCTCAATATCGACACGTAGAATTCTCAAAACAAATGATTGTGGGATCTTACTGTAAATGAATTGTTTCCTTACACGTAGATGTATCCAAACCCCCTTGTTGATGCGTGAATTATGTTCTCCCGGTTCCTCTCAAGTTTCGCACCAAGTTTGATTATCAGGGACTCGAAGACCTGCAAAACCGAATAAGACTAGACCGGTGTGACACTTGTCACACGGACTCCGATACTTAAGTTAGCAAGGGGGAGCAGTAGAGTCATAAAATTCAAGGGTCGAATTCGGCTTACCTTAAGGTTAGGCAACATGATTGTTTTATAGTCGCTTGGAAGGTTCTAGAACCTTCTAAATGAGCCTTATACGTTAATTGTTCAGGCCCATTGACTTGTAGGTGGCAGCAGAGAGAGACTATCCACTAGGCCCAGAGTAGAGATATTCGATCGGTTGGTGTAAGGACCGGGTGGAGGAGATTGGGCCGTGTCTTGCCTGAAGGCCAAGACAGGTGGCGGGCGCCTCGGCGCGGAGGAGGCCTCGACACCGAGGTGGAGTCAGGGCCTTGGTGCCGAGGTGGTCTCGGCACCGAGGTGGGTTGGCTTTCAAATTAAGCCGACCCTTACGTATGGGCCAGCCCCTATTTATCGATGATCTCGAGCTTTTCTTCTTTCGTGGTCTGACCTCTCATCTCGTTTGGATCTTTTCCTTCCTATAACAGTGGCCCCCACTCTCAAAACAGAAAACGGGTGACTGCATTAGGATTTTTGTTTTGAGAGTATCTGTCGCTTTGTGGCTACCACGAAGTCATTTTATAGCATAGTCTATATGCATATTAGTGGTCAACTACGCTAAGTTTCTAACCGACAGAGCTTTTACCAAAGGCTTTTTTGCATCCAGTTTCAGATTTTAAATACCTGGTTTTTGCCACTGGTTTTGTATCTTGAGCTTGTCGATATTACTCCGTAAATTGGAAGTTACAAAAATTTTCGTTGGTGCCAATCAAGTCTCCTAGGCCTGGCTTTACCATTCACTTTTTGTCCTGAGATCTAACTTTAACAGAACTAGCATCGATATTTTTGGATTTCTAACTTGTTTGGCTTTTTGTGCCAAATAGTTTTATATCCTGTATTGTGTTGATATTTTCAGATTTCTAACTTGTTTGGCTTTTGTGCCAAATAGTTTTATATCCTGTATTTTCCTGCTTTAGTTTTGACCTTGCTGAGCCGTTACTAGCTTTTTTCCTGTTCGGCTTGCTTCTAGGTCCGTCCCAATTTTGTGTTTCTTGGTCGTAGATATTCACACAATGTATGCCCCCTGTTTGATAAATTTGTTTCAGAATAAACACAAAAACTCAAGTATTGTGTCAAATGTCGAAGACTTTTACTAGTAGAAAAATAATCTTGTCGGAGAGTAAATTACAATAAAATAACTTTGTTGACCAAGGTAACTGAGGTTTAAAACCATAGAGTACCTAAATGTGTTGAACTAGTGGTAGCATCTTCTGAGGTGATGCGCGTGCCATGGATGTGGTAAGGCCTTCCCACGCTGGTCTTCCAAGGCGTAAGTGCCTATTCGAACCACTTTAGTGACTTTGTACGGGTCTTTCCATGTTGGTCCAAACGCCCCACTAGTGGAATATTTGGTATTAGGCATGATCTTTCTTAAAACTAGATCATCCTCTTTAAAGTCGTGTTTCTTAGCCTTCGAGTTGTAGTATCGAGCTATTCGATTTTTACACTTGGTCGTTCGTAGTCGTGCTGTTTCTCGATCCTCTTCTAACAGGTCGAGGTTGAGCCGCATGGATTCATTGTTGTCAGGTAGACTGAACTACTCTACCTTTGGGGAAAGAAGACCAATTTCCACCAGCACTACCGCCTCAGAACCAAATGACAGCGAGAATGGCGTCTCTCCCGTTGATGTACAGGGTGTTGTTCTGTAGGCCCATAACGCATTGGGAATTTCTTCTGCCCATAATCCTTTTATAAGCTCTTCTGATCTGGTTTCTAGAGTTATTTTGATGATTTTGTTGACTGCTTCAACTTGCCCATTAGCTTGCTGGTGCGCTGGCGAAGAACAGATATGCTTAATGTCCAGCTCCTTACAAAATTCTCGAAAGGTAGCATCGTCGAACTATTTCCCATTATCACTGATAATGGTGTAGGGTATTCCGAAGCGGCAAATTATGTTTTTCCAGATAAAGTCGATGACCTTCTTCTCCGTAATTGTAGATAGGGCTTTGGTTTTGGCCCACTTGGTGAAATAGTCGACTGCCACCATTGCAAATTTGGTCTGGCCCTTTCCTTGTGGGGAGGTCCTATAAGGTCCATTCCCCAATAGGCAAATGGCCAAGGCACTGTTAGAGGCTCTAGCAGTCGCCTAGGCACTGTTGCAAACTGTTGGCATTTATCGTATTTTCTGGTGAATTGCGTTGCGTCATTTACCATGGTTGGCCAATAATACCCTTGTCGAGCTATTTTGTGACTTAGGGATCGTGCTCCATAATGGTTTCCGCAAACGCCCTCATGTATCTCTCTCATGACGTAGTCAGCTTCAGTGGGCGTTAAGCATTTCAAGAATGGCGAGTAGCCTCTTTTATACAGATTTTTGTCTTTAAGCACATATCCTGGCTGCTCGTCGTTGTAGTTGTTGGGCCTCTATCTTTTCATTAGGCAGGATTTCATCTCTTAAATACTTGATCAAAGGGCTCATCCAGTTTTCTTCTGGTTGCCCTTGTTTGTCGGTATCCATTGCCTCCTGAGCTTTTATGCTCGGCTTGGGCAAAATCCCGACCGGCACAGTTCTTCCCAGGTCGGTTTCATAAGCTGCAGCTAGTTCAGCCAACGCGTTGACATTTTGAGTCCAGTCGATACCCTTTTGTTGCTGTCGATTATCGTTTCTTAGGCTGGCTATCATAGCCCCCATTCTCTTTCATTGTAGTCGGTTACAATCAAGTCTCTTAGACACTGCTATACAGTTAGTTTCTACCATTTAGATTTTTGCCTTGAGATTTAACTTCTCAACAGGTCTAGTGGTACTTCTTTTTGGTATCTAACCTGTTTGGCTTTTGCCTATGCTTTATACCCCAGGGTTCACTCTCGAGTTTCTAACCTATTTGGCTTTTGCCAATGGTTTTTATACCCTGAGTTTAGTCGGTACCCTTGGGTTTCTAACATATTTGGCTTCTGCCGGTTTTTAACCCGAGTTCAATCAACACCATCGGGTTTCTAACCTATTCTGACTTTTACCAAATGGTTTTCTACCTGTGAGTTTCATTGACTGGTTTAGGCTTGTCTGCTTTTTGTTTTGACCTTGTTGGGCCTGTATGCCTGCCTTTTTCAGCATCTTGAGATTTTCTTCCCTGGTTTCACTTATTGGCTTCTAGCTTATCGGCCTGCTTATAGGTCTGTCCCAGCTCGAGTTCCTTGACCATTGTTACTCACTGGCCCCCACTTGAGGAGGTTTTGTTTAAGGTATCAAATGAAAACTTTCTCAACTACCTCAAGCCTTGTCGTTTCTCTATGTCGTTTTCTTCTATCTGCTCGTGTCGACTAAGTACTTCTCCTTGCGGAGCATAAATTTTTGGAAATCGGGTCAGCTTTCCAAGCAGTTCTGATACTACGTGCCATTAACTTTTGCTGTCGTGTAATTATCTGAACTGGTAAACGGAAGAGACCTAGTCGGTAGAGGATGCCTGGTCGGTGGAATAGATTTAGTTAGTAGAATAAGCCTGGTCGATGGAAGACACCTGGTCGACAGTAGAGACCTGGTTGGCAGAAGACATCTGGTCGACAGAGACTAGCTCGACCGAGACCTAGTCATGTCATGGACCTGATTATGCCTTGGATCCGGTCGTGCCCTAGAGTGGTCATGACCAGTTATATGGTTCGTCTGTCAGGTCTTTGCAGTAGCTTTGTCCTTCCACGAACCTCGGACGGGCATAGGTTGCCTTTTCTTTTGTTGCTCGAGTTTTTCAAAAATGAGGGTTGTGTTCTTGACACACTCTCTTGACTTTTCACAGCAGCCATTTTGTTTTTTAGATGCCTTAAAACTTCATCAAGTTGCTTTCTCCATTATGGGATTTATTGATCGTTTCTCCCGAAACCTATTTTAGAATCCATCGATTTGTCTCATCCAAGACCTGTCTTGAAACTTGTCAATTTGCTTGCTCTGGGTCCTGCCCCAGAACTTGTAGACTTGCTTTGCCCTAGACCTCATCGGGTCTGAGCAGTCTGTCTCTTCTTCTGATGGATTGACTTTATTTATCTAGGATCTGTCTTGGAATTTATTGATTCGTTCGTTCTAGGTCCTGCCCCAGAACTTGTTGATTTGCTTTCCCCTCGACTATCTTAGAAAAGGGCAGCCCCCATCATCCATGTCATCTGTTTATCCCAAGATCTCCTCAGATCTGAGGTGTTCTAGGTTAATTCGTTGCTCTTCGGATGTTTAAAGGGATCAATTCTGATTCTCCAGTAGGTTTTTCCCTAACTCGGAGATCTGAGGTGTTCTAGGTTAATTCGTTGCTCTTCGGATGTTTAAAGGGATCAATTCTGATTCTCCAGTAGGTTTTTCCCTAACTCAAGTGGATGATTCCATGTGATGACTAGGGCTCAGGTCGGCCTTTTCATCGCAGTATATTGTGTCGTTATCTATCGAGGGTGTCAAACCAGTTGCGTGATCTAATCTCATGGCGTGACCTGTTCCCATCCTTCTGGTGGTTAAGTGGCCACCTACTGGAGGTGCTGACCTACCGGAATGACATGTTCTCACTTTACCATCAGGACCCTGTCGCCCATCTCCTTGATCTGATTAGGGTTTTGGGCATGTCTTTTTGCGACCACGCAAACACGTCGGCATTGCTTCTAAGGAAGTTTATTGGGCTCTTTCTTTCTTCAGTTCCCAATTGTTGACTCGTCGATCCTCGGAAGTCAAAGAAATAGATTTCACCTCCTTAGCTGGTTCTCCCCTACGAGAGTGATCGAATTTATTCGATGACCCGGCCTCGGATTTGCTTCTCTCGAGTGGTCAACAGCCTCGTTTGGACTTTTCCTTTCGAAACATTGTCATCTTCCACCAGGAGTTATGTCGACTTACTCCATGTTACCCTCCTCAGATTTGGATTTCGTCTCGGCTCCCTCCTTGGATTAGGATTTCATCTCGGCTCCCTCCTCGGATTAGGATTTCGTCTCAGCTCCCTCCTCGGATTAGGATTTCACCTCGGCTAAGTTTGCTCGAACTGCATCGTCCCCACAGACCGTGCCAATTGTTGATGCATGGATTATGCTCTCCTGGTTCCTCCCGAGGTTCGCACCAAGCTTGATCATCATGAACTCGAAAACCTGCAAAACCGAGCAAGGCTAGACCGGTATGACACTTGTCACACGTGCTCCGATGTCTAAGTTAGCAAGGGGGAGCAGTAGAGTCATAGAATTCAAGGGTCGAATTCGGCTTACCTTAGGGTTAGGCAACATGGTTGTTTTATAGTCACTTGGAAGGTTCAATAACCTTCTAAATGAGCCCTAGACATTAATTGTGTAGGCCCATTGACTTGTAGACGGCAGCAGAGAGAGACTGTCCACTAGGCCCAAAGCAGAGGTATTCGATTGGTTGGTGTAAGGACCGGGTGGAGGAGATCGGGCTGTGTCTTGACCCGAAGGCCAAAACAGGTGGCCGGCGCCTCGGCGCCAAGGTGGGTTAGCTTTCAAATTGAGGGGCCGACCCTCATTCGTCGATGATCTCGAGCTTTTCTTCTTTCGTGGTCTGACCTCTCATCTCGTTTGGATCGTTTTCCTTCCTATAACACCTCCAATCCTCCCTTTCCCAACTTGGCTTTTCTTCCGCCAGGACTCTGCTCCGCCTTCTTCATCTCTTCCAATTTTCTCAAAGTGGCAAATCAGGTTGCCTAGCGCTACTGAAGATTTCCTGGAAAAACATACGAAAGGTAATTCATGGAAATAGAACAAGAATGAGGAATACCTGAGTTCCAACTCATGGAAATTGGAATCTGCTCGAGGCTCTTCTAATAACATCAATGCTTTGTTAAAGAACCAGCGTCCATTGTTAATAACTTTAGATTTCTCTCTCTGGTATTTGAAATAACATTTGCCAACATTCTCAATCTTCACTCCGGGTTGTTCCATATCCTAGGCATCATAGTTCCAAAGATTTCCCCATTTACGTTTTTTTTTTTTTTGTAGTCAGTAGTTTACACACGATTGCATTTCGTGCTTGTTTGTATGATGATTCAATTTCCTCTTTTTTTAAATCGAATACTTTTTCTTTCTCCTCTGCTGTTAGTGTCATCTTTTCCACCGGACGGTTGAGTAACTGTTCATCCATGGCTTGGAGAAGACCAATAATATGACAAAACGGAAAGCTGCCTCCTCCCCCTTCATCACCACGGCTTCCAATCTCTACGAAGACTCAAAGAGATTTCTTTTAGATTATTATTTAATAAATCTAATGGTTTGGAAATTTTTTTCCTAGAATTTTATTTAATAAATCTTTTTTTCCTAACTTAGAAGTTTTGTTTTTTTTACTAGATTCTAAAAATAGGTAGAATTATATAGTTAGGGAAAAAAAGTTATAGTATTGTCCAATAAAAATGGTTGGGAAAACAATGAGTAGAGTTGTCCTATGAAAATGGGTTGCTCCTGAAATTGTTTTAAAGTAATGATATGAGTTGGTCCTAAAATGTTTTTAAAGTAGCAATTTAGTCTCTGAATTTTCAAAAGTAACAATGTAGTCTCTGTATTTTAAAATTAGTTACAATTTACTGTCTACTATTAAAAATTAGGTTAGATTTAACCAAAGTTATCTACATATACAAATTAAATATTTAGCTATGCAAGTCGGTTTAATTCTAGGTCGGTTAAACTTAGATCGGTTCAAGCTGCTTGGAAATTATTCGCCTCCTTCACCCTGCCGTATTCTGGAATAGGCGTCTAATTAGGCTTCACAAAGTCATGGTATCAGCCAACAATTCCTTGATATTCTTGGCTAGGAATGGGAAGCAACGCCTTCCATTGCGACGACAGCGACACGTTAGACGGTGAGTTTTTGAAGAGGCTTGATGGGTTTTTGCATGAGAGGAAACATGTTGGATTCTTGACGGAAAATGGTGCTTCAAGCTCGACACAGGATTTCAGATTCGAAGTTTACAAAGACTCTCATTTTTATTTAGGCTATTTTGTTTGCTCAATGGCCATTTTTGCAAAAATGGACCAAAATTGGGCGAAACAATACAACCCCACACTCAAGACTTTAGTCTCCGATTACATGAATTCCATACACAAAAAATTGACATTCTCAATTTCATTTAGAAGTTATGATTTTTGGAGACTACATTCTACATTTTTAGGCCGCCAGATTGCACCCATTTCCCCACGGTTCGAATCAGGACAGCACGAGCAAAGCAATGAACGCTAATTACGAAGGGGATTTGTGAAGAGGTTTGCGTACTTGGGCTATGGCCAAGCACAACAAGGAATTCCTGGCCAGATATCAAGGCTCCGTGAAGCCTAATCAGACGCTTATTCAAGTAGTTTGAACCAGTCTAAGTTTAAACCACCCCAAAATTAAACTGACTCACACAACAACTGGATATTGAATTTGTACACATGGATAGGAGTGAACAAAAGAAATCGAAAAACTGAATCGATCGACTAAAACCGACTGACCGACTTGGTCGGTCGGTTTAATAAAGAAGTCGGTCGGAGTCAGGTTTTGAAAAATCAAAACCGACCATTGGTCGGTCGGTATGTCAAAAAACATCATTTTTAACCGACCGATCAACTTTTATTATTTATAATAAATAAAAATAATAATAAATGCGGTATGCACACCCGCAGACTACAATGCCAACGGCGCCTTGGGAAAATAAGGGCCGTTGGTTGATTCCCAAGGCCCATTTGTATTGTTTTTATATTATAACTTATTATTTTTTTCCTCATTTTATTTGGTTTATTTTCCCAAAGTAAAAGTTATTATTACTTTTTAATTTTTTATTCTTTCTTTCATTTTTGTTTATCTTCTCTTTCCCTCCTCTTTTTCTTTTATTCATTTGCTTTGTTTCTCTATTCCTCATCTTCGTCATCCCCTCCCCCCTCCTTCCTTCTCTTTTCTTTTAACTTCCATTTTTTCGTATTTTTTTTTTCTTTTTTGAAAGGTATCTCAATTTCTTTTCTTTCTTTATTCTCCATCTGTTTATGCAGGAATTTGCACAACGGTTCTTCACGAATCGAGCTCGAACCCGGTCTCCGGTTCCGACCTGAACACTAGAGTGGACCTGCACAAGAGGGTAAGCACTCCGACGCTCAAGTCAGTATAGATCGGACTCCGTATTTAGTTCGAGGTGAGATTCGATACCTGAGTGTGAAATGAAGCCCTCTATTTATAGGTGATGGATCCGACAGTACACACGACCGGCGGTTATATGTCTTTTCTCATATCGGACCTGTCGGGTTCCGAGCAGGTCGGACCCCAATCAGGTCGAACCTTGGTGCCCATACTTAGTCTTTTATAACGGGCGAACCTGGTCTTCTCGGTAGGGCCAAGGTGGACCTAGGCAGTCCCTTTTATTCAGTTCCCCCAAAACACTAATGAAGGTCCTCTACGTGTCTTGGGTATGTTTACCCCCAAACATTGGCCCCCTCTCTGTCAGGTTCGATCTCGACCTGACAGAGAAGTTCGTTCGAATCCATTCCGGACACGTGGCGACTTTTCATTTGTAGAGGGAATGTGACCGTTTGCGGAAGACATTTCGATCTGCCAGATTGTCGGAGCACTCAAGTATTCCGCCGTTGCGTATCTCGAGAAGATCCTAGCCGCTCGTTGATTACACGTGTACGGCGCAGAGGTTTTTCCGATTAGCTATAAATAGTCCCGAAACTTCAGGTCAAACCTTACGTTTCCTGAATTTCTGGAGTTCGATCTGAAACCAACTCGAACCCTTTCTATAGGTCAGTCACTTTTCCTTGCTCTTATTCTTCTTTCAAATATGGTAGTTTTCTTGTCTTCCCCCTCCAGTAGTGATAGCCTGGGTAGTGTAGGTCGGACTATAAGTAGTTCACCCCCCAAACCAAGTGATTCTGGGGAGGTCTTAACTCGTAGGTTAGAGTCCGAGCTAGAAGAAATTGAGAACTTTAGGTTCTTAGATGATGGAGAGGATAGTGATACCTCCACCTCGGGCCAGGGTCTAGAGTACCCTTCTAGGATGCCCGAGCACTATCTCGGACCCCTCCGTAGGGGGTTTAAAATTCTGAATGACATCCTCCTTAGGATTCCGGAGGAAGGGGAAAGAGCTGACAATCCTCCAGAGGGATGGGTCACTCTTTACTTAAAAATGTTTGAGTACGGCCTCAGACTTCCTCTCCACCCTTTTGCTCAAGAGTTCCTCAACCGAACTAGTTTGGCGCCGGCATAAGTGGCCCCCAATGGGTGGTGTGTCATTTTTGCCTTAGCCATTCTTTTTTGGTTGCGAGCTCGGGACGAAGATGAGGCCGATCTACTAAGCGTTGACCAACTTCTTGGGTGTTTTGAGGCCAAGAGGATAGCTAAAAAACCTGGTCGGTATTATATGTGCGCGAGGAAGGGCGCGGGTGGTATAGTTAAGGGGCCGACCTCCATCAAAGGATGGGTAGGTAAGTGGTTCTTTGCCTCAGGTGAATGGCTGGCAAAGGATGAGTCAGGTCGTCCCTTCTTTGACGTGCCTACTAGGTTTGGGAACCTAGGTATGGAGTCTTTCTTGTTTTCTTTTTCTTTTAATTTCTCGATATTCGCATTTAACCCGAACTTTTGTTTGCTTTGTGCAGTATCGATCAAGCCAATTCCTGAGCTCACTCAAGCCACCTTCAACACCCTCAAATATTACAAGGACACCTTCCCCAAGGGCCGGAAGATCGGAACCTTGGTCACCGACAAGCTGCTCTTAGAGTCGGGGCTACTTGACTACAACCCTCTGGTTCGACCAATTGAAGCTTCGAGGCCAAACTCCGAGCTCGGTAAGCCGCATTCGATCTCGACTTCAATTTTTTCTTTCCTCTGATCTCTAATTTTATGCGTATTTATTTTGCAGCAATGGTGTGCGGATTCACTGGAAGTGTGAAGCGTAAGTCCAAAGGTCGTGCTCACGCCCTCAAGACTGTGGTGGGAACTGAACCGGTGACGCCTACGGTGCCACGAACTGAGGCTCGTGATCGAACTAGACTTGTCTGGGGGTCGATCTGAAGAGAAGCGCCCAAGGGAGGAGTCCGAGGCGCTTGACGTATCTCCCTTGAATGAAGTGAGGGGAGAGTCTCCTTTGAGGAGAAGGAGAAAGAAGAAGAAGACTTCCTCCTCCTCGGAGGCTGGGGCTCGTGGGACTCTGCTTACGAGCCATGCTGAATTGGTGGATGACCCCGCAGCTCGGATGGGGGGAACATCCGATGTGCGAATGCGGTTCAGGATGGAATCGTTAAGTTCCGGGG
>NW_019104853.1:112945-125345 GCF_001995035.1 Momordica charantia | reverse complement strand
TTCTTCTCTCTATTTAAACTAAACTTCTCATTCAAGATTATACAACAATTCTCTTATTCTCAATCCTCCATAACTTCAAAATTTTTATTTTGCTAATCTCTCCAAGTTCTCAATTTTTCTTTCCATCTTATTTGTGAGAGAAATTTTATTGTTGTGAGGATTGAAATTTTTGTGAGCTCAAATTTGTATATTTACTCTATTTGAGAGTTTGTAAGTGTGTGTTTCAAAATCTTCAACTCATTGTAACGGTGTGATCCTCACCGTGGAGAGGATCGTCTTTGCTCTTGTGAAGAGCAGTGTACCGGTTTGACTCCTACCGTGGAAAGAGTCAGAATTTCAATTTACAACCCAAGAGGTGTTTGGGAAGTGGAGTAGGACAGTTGTGCCGAACCACTATAAAAATTCCCGGTGTCAAATTTCTCTAACCCTCTCTCTTATTTATTTTTGCAATTAATCATAGAATTTGATTGTTTGCGTTAAATTTCTCTTGTTTGTCTTAGAATTTATTTTATCTTACTTTGTTAAAATTGCATACCTCAAAAAGTGTATTATTTTTGTTTAAATTGGGTCCATTTATTAAAAAATTTATATTTTGTTAATTAAACCCTATTCACCCCTCCTCTAGGGTTGCCATACCGATCCAACACGTGCAACATAATGTGCGAGTAGGGATGTGTGGCAGGAGGTGTGCGCTGAGGCCGTCAAACGATGCATGTGTGTGTGTGCGGGACACGATCTTGTGAGTTTAGCACACGGGTGTTGTGTGCGATGGTCCTTCCCTTCTCGACATAAGCGGTTTCTTTGTTCCTCCCTGAGTTCCATCTTCCTCTTTTTAGGGTGTCTCCCGTACGTCTTTATCTTCTTCTTTATTGAAGTAGGTTGATTCTTGGATCTCTTGCCCAAATAAGATTATATTATTTCCTCCTTCTTGAAAAGGATTCGTCCTCGAATCAAATCCGTAACCTACACATAAAGTAAGCAAGTTACTAACTTCAAAATCAAGATGTATATTATACTTACCTTGTACAACAATCTTGAAATCTTGAGAAGATGGTTTGCTTCTTGATCTTTATTGTGTTGGTTTTGGGAAATGTTTTTGCTCCTTCCAAAAGTGTCTTCAAATGATCTAACCATTTGGTTTGTTGACTCTGTGCTTGGATTTACTTGTCCTCCACTTGTTGTTTGATATTTGGGCTCTACCACACAACACCTTGTGTTCTTGGTTATAACATCGATTGGAGGATATTTTTAACAAGTTACTTTCTACAATATCTTTCTCCTTAAGCTTCAACTCGTCCATGGTCACCTACAAAGAAAAGTAGCGTAATGAGTAACAAAAACAAACAAGCAACACTATACTTACCTTGAAGTGTTATTTTATAGTCATCGTAATGCATCACTGCTAGCACTTGAAAATGAATTTTGATTTTTTTTTGGATCAAACTCAAGGTAGAATTGTTGAGCACGTGTTGAAAATCTCATTCCTCTTGGATTTGTTCTCAAAATTCGAAACTTATAAAAGTTAGCCTTTTACATTACAAATTTCTCTGTTTGACTCTATCTCATTATTTGGAATTCCTCCCTATACAAGTATTGAAAAATGAACGCAAAAGGAATTGAATTTAGTAATAGCTTTAAGATTTAACTCATGTTATAACGGATAACACAAAAATATAAATAGATATCAAAGCTTAAAAACAGAATATTATAATAGGCAAAGTCAAAATAAATATTCTAACTTTTAAAGGTTCAACCGTGTATAACTATCCTTCAATGTCAAGCAAACAAGTAACGTACCATATTTATTTATTTTTTATCATGTGTAAAATGGATTATTTATGCTAAGTATTAAAATAAATATGGAAAATATGAATATAAATTTATGACACGTGTGGATTATTAGACTTTTAAATATGAATAATAGGTACCTATTTAATATTAATCATTATGGAAAATATTCGACCTCTGTCCTCATAGTATTTAACATACATTAAAACCATTTGAAAAAATGGTGCTTTTGGTCATCGATTTTAAATAATAGGTCACTTTAATCTCAATCCCTAATCAAAAGTATCCGTTTTGGATCTAAAGTTAGAAAATTGGGATTTTGAGCCAATCTTGTTCGCTTTGGATTTTTGACCCATCTCTAAAAAATTGTTATTCATAGTCCACACACTTTATTTTACCCGTTTTTTATTCCTTAAGATGTGAAAGTACATCTTTGCCATTATATGATAATAAATGATGACAATTAATTTTCACCAAAATACCTACTAACTTCACCGATTCAACTCATTTCATTAACTTCACCAATCCTCAATACTCATGTTTTTATTGGGTATAACAATTCTTAAATAAATAAATAAATAAGGTTCTGTTCACTTTC
Organism: Momordica charantia; assembly: GCF_001995035.1. Next base: position 122,959 of record NW_019104853.1, on the reverse strand, counting down.
ACTCCCAACCAAGTCTTCACATTTTACACTTTGTCCCCATATTGTTTAAGTTTTCAATCAAACGGTGTCCAACATCCTCAGTAGGTAGGACCTACAATGTTTTTATTGGTTTGAATCAACTTTTTTTTCATACCCGGATTTCACTCACCTCTTTGAGGTCCCATCTGACTGCTCGTGTGTTTTACTTACTTCACAAGTAGGCTAGATGGGCGCATTTGGAAAAAAAAAAAAATTGACCAAGAAAGGTTGAATCTCGGATAGAAATGCATACTTGGTCTAGGATTCTAATGAATGTTGATCGGTATTAAACTGGAAATGGATTCTCGAATGGGGACAAGGTTCCAAATCTTGGTCCAAGATTTCAAATTTCTCATTTTGTTCAGGGTTTCCTTACTCAATTTATATTTGTTTGTAGAATGTCTTATGTTGAATTTTTAGGTCACATACAAAGAGATTGAGTTACATGGTCATGACTATAGATCCTTTAGATTATTAGTGGTATATTTGGTGCCGGGAAATACATAAGAATTACTAATTCCTAAGGTAAGTGGCCATCATGGGGATTGAACCCATTCTCTTTTAATTAACCCTAGTCCCTTTGGACCAATGAGCCACCCATGATGGTTAAAAATTAACAATTAATTTACATATTTATTTGATGAAATGTAGCTCACATAATGTGCTATCAGGGTCCATCTATTTACGATGGATGTATCATTCTGAACGATAAATGAAAGATTTAAAATGTTACGCGAGAAATTGAAATCGATTAGAAAGGTGTATTTGAGAATGTTACATTATAGAAGATGTTTGGGGAAGAGAATACCCTGGACACGTGGAGGACCCCTATTGGTGCTCCAAGATGACTCATGAGTCATGCCCAGCTCGGCCCGCCGAGATCACCACCACTGGCATTGACAGATGCTAAGTATGAGGGCCGAGGTGAACCTGGCTGAGGTCCGATCTACCGGGAAGCTCGGTGGGGGCCGATGTGAGCTACTGTCAGCGGCGTGATTATCGGGTGTAACCGTCGGTCCCGAGATTACCGGGTGTAACCGACGGTCCCGAGATTACCGGATGTAACCGTCGTGAGATTAGCGGGACTACCACCCATAAGTAGAGGACCTCACTCCACGATCAGGTACGATGATTCTTCGACCTCGAACTAAAACTGGGAATCCGACCTATAATGACTTGATCGTCGGAGTGCTCACCTTTTTGTGCAGGTCCGCCCAAGTGTTCAGATCGGTCCGGAGACCGAGTTCGAGCTGCGATCAGAGATACACTGTTGTGCATATCCTTGCATAAACAGAAGATGTTGTAGAATTTTGTTCGAAATTTGTATTTGGGATAGATCCAATTGGGTACAAATGAAAAAAAAATGAAGGTTAAAAAATAAGGCTGTTACACTTGGATTAAGCTCACTGTTAGGTTCTAGAGAACATGTGTGACGTCCTTCCATTTATAGAGTATGTTACACTTGTTTCATTTTTGAAAATTGAATTATGTTGAGTTTATTTATTTGTATGATAAAGTGTGACATCTCATTTTGAATAGGCGACACATGAAGTTTTTGAAATTAGTTAGTAGAAAGATGTCAAAAAATGGGAATAATAGTTACAAGATGAGCATAATCGTGCAATCATCATTTAGCTACGTGAACGGGTAACATTTTATTAATATAATTTAGCAAATATGAATTTATTTTATCTAGACTATAATTCTAGATTGTTTATTGTTGGGATAATGGAGCCAAAACAGAAAATTCATATCCTATGAAGAAAAGGATTTTCAACACTATTGTCAATTCCTACAAGGAGTAGGATATTATTGTCTTATAAGGATTACAATATTGTTTTCGTATAAGAATTTTATAAGGATTACAATATTGTTTTCGTATAAGAATTAGGATATTTGACCTCTTATAAATAGAGTCCTTATATTAAGGTTTCATTTGTACATAATCCAAATAACAGAGACTTAGTGGTTATGGGTGCAGTGTTGAAAAAGAGTCTATATCCCATGGGCTTAGTGATGTTTTTCATCCCTGTACCTAAGTAATTGTATTAGATTACATAGAAGTGTTGGGTGTGTTGCTCTAAACTCGTAGTTTGTATTTATGTAGAAACAAATGTATATTCAATAAAGTTTTACTCAATAAATTTGTTGTTGAATTCATAGCATTGAATTGTCCAAAACCAATAAACTAAACATCCAAAGTTATTTTCATGTAACCGGGACAGTATATATACTGGGTATATATTTGATATACTAGGTATATATTTGATATATCCTTGATATACGAGATATATATTTGATATTCCCTGATATACGTGTGGATAATGTCCCGTGAATAACCTAAAGAGTCTATAGTATATGGATAAGGTTGGGTACCTTATCCTGGCAACACTATGGATACGATCCACTTTGTAAATGTTACAGATGACTCTATCCAGGTCGTTCATGTGGAGACATGCGAGTGGGGGTATCCTATACAATGAGTTTGTATAAGACCGGACTGCGAAATAGACAATTTTTAGATATAACGCCGTTGACTAACAGATTACTATTTCATAGGATGACCAAACAAATCGTTTTCAATCCTGAGTGAGTTATGGACTCCTGCCCGTGAGGGCTCGTCCTTTGATCTGTATGGGTGAGAGTGGCTCGAGTTGCCGACTCAATATTCCTACCATTTTGGAGACGAGACCGAGTGGGGAGTTGGGAACATAGTTTCACAAGATGGAATTCACTTCTCCCCAACTTTAGGGGAGTAGATGAGTGTTCTCTTAAATACTAACTCCGGGACTTGAACAAGAGGCCCACCCTCTCATTGGCCCGAGAGGGACTTCTGGTTATTGGTCGGACCATAATCGGGTTGTTCATTAGAGGAGTAGTGGTATTTAAGGAGTAAGATGTAACTCAGGGGTAAAACGAGGTTATGATCTATAGGTCCATTAGGTCTCCTTGCTACCTCATAACGGGTAAAACGAGGATCAAAGTTTTGGAAGAATTTAAACTGTTTAAATTGCTCAAGGGAATATATGTATATTGATACATTATAATATATACTTAATTCTAAATTAAAACTATATATTATGAGGGAAATTATTTGAATGAGATTCAAATAAAATTAATATGAATAAGATTCATATTAAAACTATAGGTTAAAAATAATGTGCATGAAATGTACATTACGACTATAGGTTATACGAGAGATGCATTTGAATAAGATTCAAATATATGGGTTTAATTAAATATGTGATATTTAATTAAATTTTAAAGAATTAATTGTTAATTATTTATTTATTTAATATTAGATTTAATTAATTAATTATTAATTAGATTAATAATTAAATTTATTTTATTAATAATTAATTAATTAATTATTAATTATTATATTAATTATTAATTAAAAACTCCCCTACAATTGCAGGGGAGTGAGAAATTGTGACGTGGGGAGTTTTCCCACATCACATTTGGTTAAACTGTACAGAATAGTTCTGTACAGTTCTTCTTCCCCTGCAAGATCAAACTCTCTCTCGATCAAGCTCTCTCTCTCAATTCTCCCTCCCATTCCAAATCGGTGCTCCCACAAGCACGATCTCGAAATCCAAGAGGATAGCACAGAAGACTCTTAGGTGGTGTTCGGGAACTCAAATTGAGGAGAGTTCTTCAAAGGTAAAGAAAACTTTTTCCCTTGTATTTTCACTTCTTCACACCTTTGTTTTTGTTTTCTCAAAAAATCATGAACGAAGATCCGCTTCCGCTCTGGGATTCACATCCCATCAAGAAGCTACGGGGTTTTTTTTAGGACCTTTAGGGGATAGTTGTTGTGGCCAATCCTTAACAATATTAATGAATTACTTGTTGGGTGTGTTGCCCTAAACTTTTAGTTTGTATTTATGTAAAATAAACTTTATATTCAATAAAGTTTTATTCAGTCAATTTGTTGCTGAATTCATAGCAATGCATTGTTTAAATCTAATAAACTAAACATTCAAGGTCATTGTCATGTAATCGAGATAGTATATATACTGGGTATATATTTGATATACCCTTGATATACATGTGGATAATGTCTTAGGAATAACGTAAAGGGTCTATAGTATATGGATAAGGTTGAGTACCTTATCCTGGCAACACTATGGATACGACCCACTTTGTAAATGTTACAGGCGACCAGATCCAGGTCATTCGTGTGGAGACATACGAGTAGGGGTATCCTATACAATGAGTTTCTATAAGACCGGACCACGAAATAGTCGATCTTTAGATGTAACACCGTTGATTAACAGATTGCTATTTCATATGATGACCAGGCAACTCATTCTCAATCTTGAGTGAGGTATGGACTCCTGCCCGTGAGGGCTCGTCATTTGATCTGTATGGGTGAGAGTGGCTCAAGTCGCCGACTCAATATTCTTACCGTTTTAGGGATGAGACCCAGTGCGGAGCTGGGAACATAACTTCACGAGATGAAATTCATTGCTCCCCGACTTTCGGAGAGTAAATGATTGTTCTCTTAAATACTGATTCCGGGACTTGAACAAAGGGTCCCACCCTCTCGTTGGCCCGAGAGGGAGTTTCAATTATTAGTTGGACCATAACTAGGTTGTTCATTAGAGGAGCAGTGGTATTAAGGAGACTCAGTGGTAAAACGGTAATTTGACCCAGGTTGAGTTATGAGCACTCGTGAATGATTGACTTGCCATTAATGGTCGTATATCCATGGGCACGAAAATATTCTGCAGTGAGAAGAGTGCAGCTGCGGATCTTTAGTGGAGTGACCCGTAGTTAACGAGTGTTGATTAACTCAGTTAATGAGTTTGACCGATTAATCTTGTATCGTTCGAGCTGTTAATATACAGGTCCATTAGGCCCCCTTTCTAGCTCATAATGGGTAAAACGAGAATCAAGTTTTTGAAAAAATTTGAAATGTTCAAATTGCTCAAGGGATTATATATGTATGTTGATACATTATAATATATATAGTTAATTCTGATTAAAACTATATATTTTGAGAGAAATTATTTGAATGAGATTCAAATAAAATTAATTTGAATATGATTCATATTAAAATTATAGGTTAAAAATAATGTACATAAGATGTACATTACAACTATAGGTTATACAAGAGAAATGCTTTAGAATATGATTGTATTATGATAATACATAGTTAAGTGTTAATTATTTATTTAATTTATATATATTAATTCATGAATTGTTAATTAGATTAATAATTAATGTATATATATATATATACATATTAATTATCAATATTAATATTAAATTAAATAAAACACTCATCTGCTTAATTGTAAGGGAGTCGGGGATTGGTTTTGACGTGAGGTTACTCCCCACGTCATTCTACTTTGGTTGAAGAGTTCTGAAAAACAGGAAACAAAATCAAGTTTTCTCAATGAAATTTCTCTCTACCTCGATGTCTCTCAATTTCCTCTTGTTTTCCAAAAATAAAGCTCCCACAAGCGAGATCATCTTCCTCAGAGGATAGCGGGAAGAACGACGGTGGTGTTCGTTGGTGATTCATTGAAGAACGGTTCTTCAAAGGTAAAGAAAAACTTTCCCCTACATTTTTCTCTTTGTTTTTGTGGGTTTTTTTTGTTTGTAAAGTTTAAATAACAAAGATCATTGTTTCCGCTGTGGGATTTTCATCCCATCAATTTGTATCAGAGCGGCGTTTACGTTATGAGTTTTTTAGGATCAAAATCACGTTTCTTGGTGGGTATTTATGCATTTTCGAAATATGGGTATTGCGGGTTGGATGTTTTCGGATTTTTACATGTAGATAGCATTTTTCTTCTTGATATGATCATGTAAGGGCTCGATAATTTGGGCATTATGGTTCTGTAGCGAGTCTAAAGTCCAGGTCGCTCGAAAGCTGTTCGTGGCATCGGATTGGACGAAATTTTGCAGAAAATAGTGAAGAAGACGAAGCAGTCCGTACAAGAAGCATCATTGGCGCTGCTGAAAAACATAAGTCGTCCGTCTCAACGTGATACGTGAATTGCTCAGTAGTGCTTCGCCACTACCGTAGCTGGCAGAAGTAGCAGTCGTACTCTTACCTTTTCCTATGGACGACCAGGTGTTTTTCGATATGGTTTCGTTGTTCCAGTTCGCAGTTCGAGTGTTGATTCAGACGTTTTCTTCGATTTTTTAATTATTTATTTATTTTGCTTTCTTAATATGCCAAAATTTGGTCCAACTTTGCTATTTAATTATTTTATGCATTTTGAATGCATATTTTAATTGAATGTATATTTTAATTGAATGTATATTGCATAATGTATGCCATATAGTTTTAAAATCCCACCATAGGATACATGCATAATATGTATATTTGATATATAGCATGCATGTATAATCATGCATCATATAGTTTTAAATGTTATAATGTATGAATGCTTGTTTTATTTTCATGATTAATTGATATAAGTGTTGTATTAATTAGATGAAAATAACGTAGCAATGAGCATGACATTATTTAGTTAATATAATTTTTATATTAATGTATGTTGTAAATACATGTTCATAGTCTTTAATTTCTTAAATTTTATAAGAGTTATTAAATTTGGTAGATAGAAATTAAATTCTATAATAAAGAATTGCATGCAAACATAGGGTCTAAGCTAATTAATTTTAAACGGTTTAAAATTAATTAGACCCTAGGTTATATCTTCAAATATGATTAGGGGTATTTTTTGTTTTGTTTTAACTAGGTTTAAAATAATATAATAAAAGACTAAACATAAAATATTGTCTATAAAGGAACACCGTCTAAGAAAGGATCTGTCTAGGTTGAGGTATTTAAGCTGACTGTAAGGGAACACCTCTACCTGGAAACCGACCTGGGGTTGAATTAGTAAATATTTTATATACATGCAATAATGTCATTAGTTTATTTAAACGTTTGTTAAACTAAAACATTATTGTACAACTTCGAATATAAATAGTTACATTGGGTCGACTAAAAATTCACTTAGTTAATTTCACTTAGCCGGAATTTACCTAAGTAATATACCCTAGTCTTAGAATATTACTATACTAAGTGGGAGCAAGAGAGAATGTGTAATATACCACGTATATTTTTGATATACAAGATATATATGACATATTTTTTTCTCACGTTTCTTCTTAATGGTCACACTGTGAGTTCCATGCTCAGCCTCGTGTCGTCCTGGGAGCGACCTCCCTACGGAAGGTGTTTGCACGGTTCAATATCAAGGTGAATGTAGACAGTATTCATAGTAAGTGGGAGAAGGACATGTGACAACACATCCTACGATCTCCACCATTGGTTTGCACCGTGAGATTTCATACATGACCTGCGTGTCGTTCTAGTGCGACCATCCCTACTGAGAGTCCATTATATTGAATCGAAACCAAGGCAAACTCCAGAAATGGATAAGAGTTTCTTAGGTTTTGCTCCGATATTTTCCTTCCCTACGACGAGATTATTGGGGCGGACCTCTGAGGTCTGAAAATGGTGGGTCACACTTACGAAGAGTTGTTAAGCAAGTTAGCAATTTTATGACCAAGTAAACGATGGCTAAAGATTATAGGAATAAGAGTTATTCTGGTGTAAAACTTAGTTGAGAACATCTTAGTTCAGTGAATGAGTGTCTGCCCTACGATGGCTGCTGCTCTAAATTATTGAAGCGTCGTTGCAAAATAATTTTGTTAGGTTGCTAAATTACTTTTGCTAAAATTTGATTTAGTTTAAAGGATAATGCATGAAACTAATATAGGTTTGTTTTTATTTTCAGCATGTCTACTTCTATTGTTGCCTTGTTAGCCGTGGAAAAACTTAACAGCGAAAACTACAAACAATGGAAATCAAACATAAACACTATACTAGTGTTAGATGATCTTAGGTTCGTCTTGCAAGAGGATTGTCCTCAAGCTCCTGCATCTAACGCCACTGTGGCGGTGTGCAACATCTACAACCGATGGATCAAGGCCAATGACAAGGCCAAGGTCTACATCTTGGCAAGCATATCTGATGTGCTTGCTAAGTAGCACGAAGACACAGTTACTGCTACGGAGATCATGGACTCGTTGCAGAGCATGTTTGGACAACCGTGCGCATAGGCTCGACATGAAGCTCTTATGTTCATTTACAACACCCACATGAAGGAGGACTTCTCAATGCGAGAACACGTTCTCAACCTGATGGTCCAGTTCAATGTGGCATAGTAGAACAGGGCCATCATAGACGAGCACAGTCACGTAAGCTTCATTCTAGAATCTCTTATGAAGTGTTTCCTGCCATTCCACAGTAATGCGATTATGAATAAGCTGGAGTACACTCTTACCACGCACTTAAATGAGTTGTAGACCTACCAGTCTCTTATGGAAAATAAGGGACAAGAAGGGGAGGCAAATGTTGCCCCTTCAAACAGGTTCCATCGAGGTTCATCCTTTAGAATAAAATCTGCCCCCTCTTCTTCTGGAAGTAAGACTTTCAAGAAGAAGAATGTTGCTGGTAAGGGATCTAAACCTGACTCTACTGCTGTCGCTTCCAAGAAAGGCAATGTCAAGGCTGCAGACAAAGGAAAATGTTTCCACTGCAACGTAGACGGGCATCAGAAGCGCAATTGCCCGAAATACCCAACTGAGAAGAAGAAAGCCAATGAAGATAAATATGATTTACTTGTTTTGGAAACTTGTTTAGTGGAGAATGATTACTCTGCCTGGATACTTGATTCATGAGCCACTAACCATGTTTGTTCTTCATTTCAGGGAATTAGTTCATGGAGGCAGCTTGAAGCCGGAGAGATGACTCTCAAGGTCAGAACTAGAGAAGTCGTCTCAACTGTGGCAGTAGGAGAGCTTAAGTTGTTTTTGGACAATAAATCATATATTTTATTAGATAATGTATATGTTGTTCCTAAAATAAAGAGGAACTTGATTTCTATTTGTTGTCTATTAGAACAATTGTACTATGTTTATTTTTCTATGAATGAAATGTTAATTTCCATAAATGGTGTTAACACTTGTTATCCTAATTAGAAAACAACTTCTATGTGCTAAGACGAACCGTAACTAAAGTATTTTTAAATACTGAGTTATTTAAAAGTGCTAAAACTCAAACTAAAGGCAAAAAGTTTCTTCCAAAGAAAATACCTATCTTTGGCACTTAAGATTAGGTCACGTTAATCTCAATATGATTCGGAGGCTGGTTAAGAATGATCTTCTAAGGGAGTTAGAAGACAACTCTTTACTACATTGTGAGTCTTATCTTGAAGGCAAGATGACTAAAAGACCTTTTACTGGAAAATGTTATAGAGCCAAAAAGCCCTTAGAACTTATACATTCAGACCTTTGTGGTCTGATGAATGTTAAAGTGATTACGCTTGTTTACATGCGTAAAAAGAAGGTTTTAGATGGTGTTTTTACTATGCTTTAGCTTTGTTTCGGACTTTTCTCGATCATTTGAGTTCCAATTCATGCAAAATTCATATATGATGGTTTGTGGTTGGCTTATATTGTATTTATGACATTTTAGGACCATTTGGGAGTGGAAATTAATCAAAAGAAGCAAAAAGTCGGAAATACCTACATAGGAGGCGCCAGGTGCCTGGGAATGCTGCAGAAAACAGTTTTTCTTTCAACTTTGCCCTTAATGAAACGCGTCTTCCAATGCGTTTTGGTGGTTCCAACCGATGCATACGTGTAGAAGAAGTGTTCCACTATCAGTTTGAGCACGATTTAGTCAGTCAAAGATGTTGGAAATGGGTGATTCACCATCGTTTTATGACCTACCTAACCAAGTCTGCACAGCTATAAATTCCAGCAACTTCTCCACCAAATTCATCAAGCCTTGCTTCCTTCTCTTGATCATTTTTAGTGTTTCTTTGTTGCTTTCTAAGTACTTTTGAGTTGCTTTCATTAGTTACTTTTGGTTTTTAAATCCCGAGCACTTTACATTCCTTTATTGAGCTTTGTTTTGTTTCCATTTGTACTTAGTTATTTTCTACTTATTCAAATTTA
>NW_019104853.1:90848-102945 GCF_001995035.1 Momordica charantia | reverse complement strand
TAGAGTTTGGAAATTATTTAGATGTCCTTGAGGATCGATACTTGGATACTCCATCCATTTTATATTACTCTGACAGGTGTGCGCTTGCATCTATATAATTGTTACCACGATTAGTGCGTGCGTTCAGCAAACCACCAGTCATAAAGCTCGAGGAGGGTATAAATACTCCATCTCTTTTATAGATGATTATTCGAGGTATGGTTATCTATACCTGATGCAACACAAGTCTGAAGCCCTTGAAAAGTTCAAGTGTACAACACCGAAGTTGAAAATCAATTAGGTAAAACCATTAAAACACTTCGATCTGATATGGGTGGAGAGTATATGGACTTGAAACTCTAGGACTATATCATAGAACATGGAATCACGTCTCAACTCTGAGCCTCTGGTACACCATAACAGAAGGGTGTATCAGAAAGGAGAAACAGAACCCTGTTAGGTATGGTTCGCTCAATGATGAGCTATGATCAGTTGCCTAATTCGTTTTGTTCGTAGTGGAGACTGCGGTTTATATTTTGAATATAGTTCCTGATGAGATGTAAATCCTGGAACGGAAGCGGATCATTGTTCATGAATTTTCGAGAAACAAAATCAAACAAGTGCAAAAATGAAAACACAGGGGAAAATGTTTTCTTTACCTTTGAAGAATCGTTCTTCAAGTTAATCACCACCCGAACACCACCAAAAAGAGTCTTCCGTGTTATCCTCTTGGGTATCGAGATCCTGCTTGTGGGAGCATCAATTTTGGAACTTGAGGGAGAATTCAGAGAGAGCAAATTGAGAGAATGCTATATATTCTTTGTGCTTCAATGTCCTGTTTTTTGCATAACTATTGTACAATAAACAAAAACGAAAAACTCTATGACGTGGGGAATTACCAGACGCCACTTAACTGCCCACTCCGTGCAATTTTATAGGGTAGTTTTTATTATATATAATATTAATAAAACTAATATTAATATTTAACATATATAATAATTGATATATATATATATTAATTAATTGTTAATTTGATTAATGATTCATTAATATGATTAATTATTATATATATATAGATGAAATAAATAATTAACACTTAATTATTTATTATAAAAATAGAATCATATTCTATAGTATTTCTCTCGTATAACCTATTGTTGTAATGTACATGTTATGCACATTATTTTTAACTTATAGTTTTAATATGAATCTCATTCAAATAATTTGTCTCATAATATATAGTTTCAATTAGAATTAACTATATATTATAATGTATCACTATACATATAATCCCTTGAGCAATTTGAACATTTCAAAATTTTTCAAAAACTTGATCCTCGTTTTACCCGTTATGAGCTAGCAAGGGGACCTAATGGACATATAGATCAGAAGCTCCAATGATACGAGATTAAACGGTCAAACTCATTGACCAAGTAAATCAACATTCGTTAACTGCGGGTCACTCCACTAAAGACCTGCAGCTGTAGTCTTCTCACTGTAGATGTTTTCGTGTCCACTAATATATGACCATTAATGACAAGTCATTCCTTCACAAGTGTTCGTAACCATAGATGGGTCAAATTACCGTTTTACCCTTGTGTTATATCTTGCTCCTTAAATACCACTGCTCTTGTAATGAACAACCCGATTATGGTCCGACCAATAATCGGAAGTCCATTGAAGAGTGTTTCTGAAACACCATTTGAACTATGGAATGATCATAAAGCTAGTTTACGTCACTTTCATATTTGGGGATGTCCGACGCACGTGCTCGGGACTAACCCAAGGAAATTGGAACCTCGTTTAAAAGTATGTCAATTCGTAGGTTACCATAAAGAGACGAGAGCTGGTCTATTCTTCGATCCTCAAGATAACAGAGTGTTTGTATTGACAAATGCCACTTTCTTGGAAGAGGACCACGTTGGAGATCACAAACCACGAAGTAAGCTAGTGATAAACGAGATTTCCGAATAGGCTACAAATACATCAACAAGAGTTGTTGATCAAGCTGACACTTCAACAAGAGTTGTTGATTAAGCTAGCACGTCACGTCAGTCACATCCACCTCAAGAATTGAGGGTGCCTTAACGTAGTGGGAGGATTATGTCACAACCTGACCGCTATGTGGGTTTAATAGAAACCTAAGTTGTCATACCTGATAACGGCGTCGAGGATCCATTGACCTACAAACAGACAATGGAAGAGTGGACAATGACAAATGTGTCAAAGCCATGGACCTGGAAGTGGAATCTATGTATTTCAATTCTGTTTGGGAACTTGTGGACCAACCCAACGGGGTAAGACCCATAGGGTGCAAATGGATCTACAAGAGGAAATGAGACGTTGAAGGAGAGGTACAGACCTACAAGGCGAGGCTTGTGGCGAAAGACTATACACGAAGGGAATAGGTGGACTATGAAGAAACCTTCTCCTCGGTAACTATGCTCATGTCCATAAGAATACTTTTGTCTATTGCCAAATATTATGACTATGAGATTTGGCAAATGGATGTGAAGACTGCCTTTCTGAATGGCAATCTTGAAGAAAGTATTTATATGTCTCAACCGAAAGGGTTCATAGCACAAGGTCAAGAGCAAAAGGTTTGCAAGCTTAAACGGTCTATATATGGATTGAAACAAGCATCTCGATCTTGGAACATAAGGTTTCATACTACGATCAAATTTTATGGTTTTGACCAAAACGTTGATGAGCCTTATGTGTACAAGAAGATCATCAACAATATAATAGCTTTCTGAGTATTGTATGTGGATGATATCCTACTCATTGAGAATGATATAGAATATATGATTGACATAAAGAAGTGGGTATCTACTGAGTTCCAAATGAAGGATTTGGAAGAAGCTCAGTATGTTATTGGCATCCAAATTCTAAGAGATCGCAAAAAAGAAGAGGTAGGCCTATCTCAAGCAACTTATATCGAGAAGATTATATCGACAAGATGCTTGTTCGATATTCGATGCATAATTAGAAGAAGGGCTTGTTGCCTTTCAAGCATGGAATTCATCTGTCTAAGGAACAATGTCATAACACACCTCAAGAAGTTGAGGATATGAGACACATACCCTATGCTTCAGCAATGAGGAGCCTGATGTACTGTATGCTATGCACTAGGCCTGGCATTTTCTATGCAGTAGGGATGCTCAATAGGTATCAATCCAACTTAGGATATGATCACTTGATTGTTGTTAAGGGAATCCTCAAGTATCTTTGGAGAACGAGGGACTACAAGCTCGTGTACGGTTCTAAGGATTTGATCCTTACAGGATACACTGACTCTAACTTCCAAATAGACAAGGATTCAAGGAAATCCACGCCAGGTCAGTATTCACTCTTAATGGAGGAGCGGTAGTTTGGTGAAGAGTCAAACAAAGATGCATAGCATACTCCACGATGAAGGCTGAGTAGGTTGCTGCTTGTGAAGCAGCAAAGGAAGCGGTATGGCTCAGGAAGTTCTTGATCGACTTGGAAGTCGTTCCAAATATGAATTACCCATCACACTTTACTGTGATAACAGTGGTGCTGTGGCAAATTCTAAAGAACCTCGAAGCCACAAGAGAAGCAAGCACAAAGAAAGGAAGTATCACCTAATACGGGAGATAGTGCAACAAGGGGATTTGATCGTCACAAAGATTGCTTCGGGGCACAACATTGATGATTCTTTTATGAAGGCTCTCACCGCTAAAGTGTTTGAGGGCCATCTAGAAAGTCTATGTCTACGAGCATTGTACGATTAGTCTAGGGCAACTAGGAGAAATGTAATGGGTATACTATATGCCATAGTTTGTTGTATTTTTCCTTTGCTTTATGTGTATGTACACCCCACTCGAGTTTAGTTAAAGTGGGAGTTTGTTAGGTGTTTTGCCCTAAACTCGTAGTTTGTATTCATGTAAAAACAAATTTATATTCAATAAAGTTTTATTCAGTCAATTTGCTGTTGAATTCATAGCAATGCATCGTTTAAATCCAATAAACTAAACAGCCAAGGTTATTATCATGTAATCGGGATAGTATATATACTGGGTATATATTTGATATACCCTCGATATACATGTGGATATTGTCCCAGGAATAACCTAAAGGGTCTATAGTATATGGATAAGACTAGATACCATATCCTAGCAACACTATGGATACGACCCACTTGGTAAAGGTTACAGGCGACCAGATCCAAGTCATTCGAGTGGAGACATGCGAGTGAGCGTATCCTATAAAATGAGTTTGTATAAGACCGGACCACGAAATAGCCTATCTTTAGATGTAATGTCGTCGACTAACAGATTGCTATTTCATAGGATGACTAGGCAACTCATTCTCAATCCTGAGTGAGTTATGGACTCCTACTCGTGCGGGCTCGTTGTTCTATCTGTATGGGTGAGAGTGGCTCGAGTCACCGACTCAATATTCTTACCATTTTGGGGACAAGACTGAGTGGGGAGCTAGGAACATAACTTCAGGAGATGAAATTCACTCCTCCCTGACTTTCAGGGACTAGATGAGTGTTTTTTTAAATGCTGACTCCGGAACTTGAACAAGGGGTCCCACCTTGTCACTGGCCCGAGAGGGACTTTCGGTTATTGGTTGGACCATAACTAGGTTGTTCATTAGAGGAGCCGTGATATTTAAGGAGTAAGATGTAACTCAGTGGTAAAACGGTAATTTGACCCAGCTTGAGTTATGAGCAATCGTGAAGGATTGACTTGCCATTAATGGTCGTATATCCATGGGCACAAAAAATTCTGCAGTGAGAAGAGTGCAGCAGCGGATCTTTAGTGGAGTGACCCGTAGTTAACGAATGTTGATTAACTTAGTTAATGAGTTTGACCGATTAATCTTGTATCGTTGGAGCTTTTAATATGCAGGTCCATTAGGCCCCCTTTCTAGCTCATAATGGGTAAAACGAGAATCAAGTTTTTGGAAAAATTTGAAATGTTCAAATTGCTCAAGGGATTATATATGTATGTTGATACATTATAATATATATATATATATATATATATATATATATATATAGTTAATTCTAATTAAAGCTATATATTATGAGAGAAATTATCTGAATGGGATTCAAATAAAATTATTATGAATATGATTCATATTAAAACTATAGGTTAAAAATAATGTGCATAAGATGTACATTACAACTATAGGTTATACGAGAGAAATGCTTTAGAATATGATTTTATTACGATAATAAATAATTAAGTGTTAATTAATTAGTAAATTAATATATATATATTAATTAATTAATTGTTAATTAGATTACTAATTAATTAATTAATAAGATTAATTAATTATATATATTAATCATTAATCATTATTAATTATTAATATTAATTTAATTAATATTAATATTAAATGTTGGGTATTTTGTCCTAAAATTCGTAGTTCTATAAAGAGTGAACATTAATGTGAGGTTATTCAGACAAGTGTTGTTAAATGAAAGTGAATTTGTTTTTTAATAACTCTAAATCCAATAAACTACAAACCCTTGGCTATTATAACGAGTACTTGGACTTTATGTGGAGACATAAACTGGATCAAGTTCAAATAAATAGCATAAACAGTCTATAGTACATGGATCAAGTTGGGTACTTTTTTCTAGAGACACTATTGAATACGGCCCGCTTTATGATTGTGACAAATGTTGTAAGGTGTCATAAACGATGTTATCCTGATTCGTTCATGTAGAAACATGTGAGCGGAAATTTTCTACACAATGAGATTGTGTAAGACAGACCCTGAAATAATCACTATTACGTATTAACACCATTTACGGATAACACTGATTAATTTCGTTTACCGATGACCTAAATAACTTGATTTAAATCTTGAGCCTGAACTCCTATTTATTAAGGATTCTCCCTTGATCTGCATAGGTGAGAGTAAGTTCATTAGCGCTACTAATATGCCTCCCATTTCAGGGATAAGATTGGGTAAATAGCTGGGGACATAAAATTAGCAAGACAGAATTCACTCCACCAATTTAGGGATAGTAGAGAGGTTGTTCCCTTAAAGGCTGATCCCGGATCTTGAATAAGGGGTCCCATCCTCTCACTAGCCCGAGAAGAATTGGATTTAGTGATTTGTTTATAAATAAATTGTTCTTTAGAGTGATAGTGACACTTAAGGAGAAAAGATGTAACTCAGGGGTAAAACAGTTTTTTTGACCTAGCTAAGGTTACGAATGACCTGTGAAGGATCAACTTACCGATGACGGTTATATCAAATGGACACAAATATTTCCACAGTGAGGGGAGTGCATCTACAAGCTATAGAGGACAGTCCTGTTAGTTAACAAATGTTGATTAACTAAGTTAAAGAGTTTGACCGGTTAGTCTCAAATCGTTGGAGCCCATGATCTGTAGGTCCATCAGGTCTCAATGCTAGCTCATAAAGGATAAAATTGATGAACTAGGTGAAGCAAGAATTTGAAGTGTTCAAATTCGATCTTTTAGGGAATATTGTATTTTTATATGAGATATAATATATAATTTAATAATTAATTGAGAATTAATTATATTGGAGAGTATAACTTATTTAAATTAGTTTTAAATAAGTTTAAAGCATGGAAAAGAGTTGTAATTTGATTAATCTGATTAAATGAGCTTAGGTGTCAAAGACAAATTAATATGAAATATTAATTTGGCTTGGTTTTTGTTTTAATAGAAAATTCATATTTCAAGTTTTTTTTTTATAAAAAAATTAGTTTTATAAAAGTTTTATTTAAAAAATCAAGTTAGTGCACTAACTAGTGGTTTTTAAAGTGTTTTTTCAAGGCAATGACACCTATCTTTTACATGCTAGTGGGGTTTGAAGTGGAATGCATGCAAGGCTGGTCTTTATATAGGTGATGAAGATCACTTGGAGAAGGCTAATGCTTCCTTGCATAAGTGCTGAAATTTTCCACTCAAATTTGATTGTTTTCTCCTAGCCATTAGTGCTTTCCCTTTGCTTTCATTCATAATTCGGTCCCACAACCGTGTTCATCAACCCAAGGATAACACAAATTTGTCGTTGGTGGTCCTATTGGGTTAGGAGAAGAAGTTATAGTGGAGGTCTTCAAAGGTATAAAGTTAATCACTTCCTCTTTACCTTTTCATCATATTTTCAAGCATTCTTGTTTTAGTTAAATTGCTTCATTAAGTGTATTATGATCCTTAGCTTCCGATGTGCATATCTAATATTCCATCATTAAATTAAATAAAACACTGCCCTACTTAATTGCAGGGGAGTGGGGGATTGGTTTTGACGTGGGGTAACTCCCCACGTGATTTTTGTTTGGTTGAAGAGTTCTAAAAACAAGAAACAGAACAAGGTTTTCTCCATAGAATTTCTCTCTACCTCGATCTCTCTCAATTCCCTCTTGTTTTCCAAAAACAAAGCTCCCAAAAGCGAGATCATCATTCCCAGAGAATAGCGGGAAGATTGATGATGGTGTTCGTTGGTGATTCCTTGAAGAACGGTTCTTCAAAGGTAAAGAAAAACTTTCCCCTATATTTTTCTCTTTGTTTTTGTGGGTTTTTTTTTGTTCCTAAAAATTGAAGAACAAAGATCATCGTTTCCGCTGCGGGATTTTCATCCCATCATTACCCACATTTGAGTGGAAGACTGGACGTAGCCTTTAGTGGTGAACTAGTATAACTTTCCGGTGTCATTTTCTTTTTCTTTACAGTCTTCTTCTTTATTTGCATATTGTGGTTGTGTGTGAATATTTTTTGTGGGAGGGGAAATTATACAGGACCGTTAATTTCCCTGTTGGGTGTGTTGCCCTAAACTCGTAGTTTGTATTTATGCAAAAAAAAATGTATATTCAATAAAGTTTTACTCAATAAATTTGTTGTTGAATTCATAGCATTGTATTGTCCAAAATCCAATAAACTAAACATCCAAGGTTATTTTAATGTAAATGGGACAGTATATATACTGGGTATATATGTGATATACTAGGTACATATTTGATATACCCCTGATATACGAAGTATATATTTGATATACTCCTGATATACGAGTGGATAATGTCCCGTGAATAACCTGAAGGGACGATACTATATGGATATGGCTAGGTACCTTATCCTGGCAACACTATGGACACGGCCAACTTTGTAAATGTTATAGACGACTCGATCCAGGTCGTTCGTGTGGAGACATGCGAGTGGGGGTATCCTATACAATGAGTTTGTATAAGACCGGACTGTGAAATAGCCAATTTTTAGATGTAACGCCGTTGACTAACAAATTGCTATTTCATAGAATGACCAAACAACTCATTATCAATCCTGAGTGAGTTTTGCACTCCTGCCCGTAAGGGCTCGTCCTTTGATCTGTATGGGTGGGAGTGACCTAAGTTGCCGACTCAATATTCCTACAATTTTGGGGACGAGACCGAGTGGGGAGCTGGGAACATAACTTCACAAGATGGAATTCACTCCTCCCCGTTTCAGCTATAGCTGCCACCACCGCCAAGCACCCTCTACCTCTTTTGCTGCCCAACAGTGGCCGCTCTTCCATCCTGTAGTCATTCTTCAAATCGAGTCGTTCTTTGGATGGGCAAGTATATCAAACACTATATAGAAGCTATGCAAATGGTGGGTTATCTCAAGGTTTATGTACAGTATGAGATTTCTATAGTTGTAATGTCAATTTAAATGAGGATTCATTTATATAAAATGAAAAAGCTTTTTTTATCATATTCTCCTTTCATTTTTTGGATAGGACCAACTTATTATTTTGGAGTATCTCGAGATTTTTGTACAATCTTTCGTATTATTTAATTTTTATATAAAATATTTTCCAATTAGTTCGTATTTTAAAATAAATCAGACTAGAAAATTTTGTATATTGTTAAGGTTAAAACATAAAATATTCGACGAGCAAGTAGGCAATTAAAGGTCGTTGGTATAACAGCCTCTAAAGGGTGTTCAAAAGAAACATGCACCATTACCTTAGAGAGGGAGGAAGAGGGATAAGTTATTGTTTCTTTTAGTACTACATTTACAATCAATATACATGACTTATTTGTATATTTATAGACTAAATCATCAGTGACTAAGAGGAGGGGATCACGACCTGTCATGAGTATGGATGAATCGGGTGATATTCATACAAAAAAAAAAAGTTAAAGGAAAATAGCAAAAAATAGGGGTGAGGGAGACTGAGTAGATTCAAGTAAGGAAAAAGAAGTGAAGGGTAAATTGAAGAAACATGGAAATTGGATTCAAGTAACGGGAAAGAGGTGATTCGGGAACATGAAAAAATGTAAACATTCTAGGGATTGTCGTGTTGGACACCTATAAGAGTCAAATAAAATGATATATTTCAGGAAAAAGGGCAGGGTCGAGGAAGAACTTAATGATAGTGAGGTAATTAGTATGATATATATTCTTAGTATATACATGCAACATATCATTCTAATACTTTAACTATTTGAAAGGATTCTATAAAGTCGAATGAAAGGATGAAGAAGTAAATGATTATTCCACAGATGAAGATAAAGGAAATTAGTTAATATCTAAAAAAGATTTGGACACTGAATCCAATGATGATGGGTGCTCAAGAAATAAGGCTAAAATTGCAAAAGAAACTATGGAGAAGGTGAAATATATTTTTTTGGGTTTTATGCACTAAACTTGTGGCTTGTAAATGTAAGCAAAATCAAATAAATTAACATCCATGTCCTGTAATGGGAACAACATATAACTTATATACAATATGTTATAGGCGAAACCCGAGAACGTCACGTGTCCGCCCTAAAGGAAGCAGGGGACCATAGGCGGTTACGCCTAGTACATAGGTGCAGCTGGGAACGCACACTGTCGATACGACGAGAACATTCAATAGTCGTGGGCAAGATGCCCAGAACAACAGGGGCGGTACCACTAGCCACTTGCTGGAAGCGCATTCCCTTCTGTCCGGCCATACAGCATGCAACATCCCTGCCACCTCTAACCATCGTCCTTCCTGGTCGGCCATTGAGGCTATAAAAGGAAGGACTTTCATCTTCACCAAGTAAGTGAAAAACCTGTCATTAATACCTTCAAGTGTCTTATTCCTATTTCTATTTCTATTACTAACTTCATCGTTGGAATGTTTTAGGGGGGACGCCGCACCGGCGTCGAGTTCTTTTGTTTCAGGTCCCTCGAGTTTCAGGCCGAACTACTCGTCCGTATTCCACATGACCTTCTACAAAAATTCGTCGTCAACAGTTGGCGCCGTCTGTGGGAAAGACGTTTTCAAGGAAAAAAACGAAAACTAGTCTTCTGCACTAAGACATCGTCAGGATGGTCAACGACAAGGAGTCATCTTACGAAAGCATCATCGATGAGGAGCGTCGGCGTTACAATACCGTTGAGAAGCCTGCTCCGACTCCCCCCAGACCGCAAAAGACGAGGGGGACATGGAACATTGTCCACACGCTCCGCCCAGTAGGGCACCTCGGTAAGAGGAAGGTGGGACATCCACACTAAAAGTGTTCTGGATTTCGTAGTGAGATGGGGCGGCCCACGCCCAAATGACTTCTCAGGTGGGAAGACTGATTGAGATTCTGAGTGACCGAACCCGTGAAACCTTCCCCCTTCCAAACAGAAGCGCTATCGAAGGAGGAATTACTGAGGAGGAGAGCTCGGGCCCCAATGCATGGGGGACTCAGAAATGAGAACCCCCATGCGACTTTAGCACTTCTTGAAGGTTCGGGAGATCTCCGGGATAAACTCACCAGGAGCAGCTCCAGACGTGGTCTTGTTGTCCCTCGCCTAAATTCAGAAACCAGCATCGAGACGTTGAGCAGACCAAGTAATTCCAAAATCTGGATTGCCTAGGAAGATCTGGATCGAGTAAAGGAAGAGATCTTCAATCGAGTGAAGACGGAGCTGGGGGTTGGAGGCGTCGACCCCACCACCTAGTACGAGCCATCCAGGATCGCTCAAGAACTATTTACGGCCAGCATCTTGGCCGTAGAACTACCTAAAGGGTTCAAAGGACCCCCTAGACAAGTACGATGAGTCAGCGGATCCCGTGGACCACGCCACGTCGTATCATGACGCAATGCGCCAAGCGAGATTTACCAACGCCGAGCAATGTCGTGCCTTCTCCAGAACCTTCATCGGGCCTGCTCGGTAATGGTTCCAAAACCTCCTCCCGCACTCGGTTAGGAGCTACCAAACCTGGCCAGTAAGTTCGTAGACCAGTTCCACTACTCCTACATGAACAGGCGTACAAAAGCCCATCTCTCGGGTGCCTAATTGCAACAAAAGCGTAGCCTTATGAGCAATCTACCAAGGAATCAAAGAAAGGAAGCTCCTTCACTCGCTCGACGAGTACACTGCCAAGTCCATGGCTGAACTCACGGCCAAGATCAACCGTCACATAGTGGGGGAAGAAATGCCCGTGGCCCAGTCCTTAGAAAAGAAGCCGGTGATGCGGCTCAGCGCAACAGAGCGAACTCAATGGAAAGAATAGTCCCAAAAAGGGACTTGGTTGGAACTCGCTTGGGACATAAGGCGGACTCACTACTGAGGTATGGTAAGTAACTTCCACTCATATTCTGGTGCACTAGATACTAGCTCGCATCGACGGAACTCCCGTCGATAACCTACTGCAGTGGTTGGAACGCTCCGTAGTGATACCGCCAAAAGGGACAAGAGTAAGTATTGCAAGTGTCACCAGGACCATGGGAACAATAGTGCCAACTGTAGAGACCTAGAGGATCAAGTCGAGTCTTTGGTCCAAAGGGAATACTTAAAGGAATTCGTAGGAGAAGGCACTGAACCAAGACGCCGTAGGAGAAAGTACAACAACGACAAGGCGTAACCGAAGCCAAAATCCTTGAAGAAAGACAAATGCCCCCCCGGCCATCCTCACCATAAGTGGAGGCTCGACAGAGGGAGAATCTAGCAACAAATGGAACGTCCTGGCACAGCAAGCCCAAGGAAAACCAGAAACGTCGGAGATTCTAACTGATAAGCTGGCCGACCTTGGACTTGCGGTGACCTTCATAGACGAGGAGGCAAGCACCCAAACTCTAGTTACACAATGACGCACTTGTAGTCGTCACAAGAATCGACCACGTTCCTATGCATCGAGTAGTGGTGCACGTTGAGAGCTC